>PVLD010030291.1:0-17016 GCA_004027595.1 Dinomys branickii
GTGCCAGTCTATCCTTTGGGGCTTTCTGCGCGGCCCGCCCGATGCGCACGAAACGTGAGACCGCTGGGCGTTGCCGCCGCCAGAGAGCCGATCTCTGTCGGGAGTCGCCGGAGAGCTGCGCCGGGTCGGGGGGCGGGATGGATCGAGCTGTCTGTATTCTCGGGGCGCTAGGACCCAGCAAATCTTTCTCTCCGCTCCCCGCGGCGTTTGGGGCCCTCCGCGCGGCCCGCCCGACACGCGCGAAACGTGGGATTGCTGGGCGTCTTCGCCGCTAACAAGGCGATCTCTGTCGGGAGTCCCCGGGGGGCTGCGCCGGCTCGGGAGGCGGGAGGGATCGAGCCATCTGTGCTCTCAGGGCGCTAGGACCCAGTAAATCTTTCTCTCCGCTCCCGGCGCTTGGGGCTCTCTTGGGGCTCTCCGCGCGGCCTGCCCGACACGCGCGAAACGTGGGATTGCCGGGCTTCTCCGCCGCTAGCAAGCCGATCTCTGTCGGGAGTCGCCGGGGGGCTGCACCGGCTCGGGAGGCGGGAGGGACGGAGGCGGCCGCGCTCCCACTGCGCTTGGACCGAGCCAAGCTTCTTCCCCGCGTGGATCGTCCCTGGCTCCCAGCATCTGGGGCTTTCCCACGTCTCGCCCCGGCAGCCTGGTCCGCCCTACCTCATCTCCCCCGGCATCTCAGAGAAATACGCCCAGTTTAAACTTCCCAGCCGAGGTCCCAGCATTCACGCTCGCCAAGTCTGTCTCGAGCTGGTGGTGTTTATTAAGGAGGTTCGCTCCCTTGCTGCTCACCTGGTCGCCATCTTCCCCGGATCCCCTTCCTGCTGTTTCTTGATAAAGGACCACTATGTAAAATATATCAAGAACTAAAAAATTCAAACCCCCCAAATTTGAAGACTCAATCCAAAAATGGACATCTGAAATGAAGAGACAATTCTCAGATGAAGAAGCAGAAAACAGCAAATACATATATGGAAAAAAGTCAACCATCACTGGTCCTTCAAGAGATGAAGATTAAAACAACACTGAGATTCCATCTTACTCCAGGAAAGTGGGTATCGACCGATAACAATCGACCAATAACAAATATTGGTGGGGCTGTGGGAAAAAAGGAACCCTTCTCACGCACTGATGAGAGGGTGACTGTGACAACCACTGTGGAAGTCAGTGTGAAGATATTTCAAAATACTAAGCTAGAGCTTCCATTTAACCTAGATATTCCCCTTCCCCAAAGAATTAAAAGCATCATACCACAGTGATATATGCACACCCATGTTTACAGTTGCAAATAGCTAAATCTTAGAAACAAGCTCCAATGCCCAACAACAAATGAATGGATAAAGAGGATGTGGCTTTTTTATACAGTGGAGAGCTACTCAATAACAAAGGATAAACTTTTGAGAAATTTCTAGGTGAATGGATGCACCTTGAGACCTTAGTCTTAGGTGAAATCAATTGGACACTCGTGTAAATACTGCATTGTTTCTCTGGTGTGAGAAACCAAAAGTGTAAAATGTATAATAAATATTATGAAGTAGGAAGAGAATGTTCAGATGGGAAGGGGAACCAGTGGGGGGGATAGGGAAAGGAAGGGTCGCAAAAGAAAAAAATGAGAAATGAAGGAAAATATGGAAATAAAGCTTTTGTAAATAAGGATGGGAAGAGGAGTTGAAGGGAGGGGAGGGGAACAAGGAAAAGAAGGGTCAGTGCATCCCATGCACAGGTACAAATTCCCTGTGATGATGTGATCATTAGGGGTACCTAAAATGTACCAATAAACGTAATTAATTTTTAAAAAAGACATGAAAGTAGTACAAAGCTGTTTACTATCGCAAAGTAGTACAAAGCATTTACTGTCGCAAATGTCAGTACAACACTGCAAAATAACATGCTACAAGACAGAGAGCTTTGCAAAGGTTGGCAGACCATGGTACCATTGGGAGTAAGCTAGTCCCTAAAAATAACTATTTCATTCATTGGTGTAATCTAGGTCAACCAGGGTCTTCACTTTTGTATTTTGCATGAGCTAAGAGTCATGGGATCTAGGGTCACACAGTAAATACATGCCAAGGGTTTAGAAAGGGCAGCATCCTCAAGTACATAACACAAAGTAAGCCTGTGGTCATTTCTATCACCGCCATCCACTGGTTAGTCACTTAGGTCATGCCTTACATCCCTAACTATATCCCCCTCTAACTCACAATAACACTGGACTCTTTACTTTCAGTTAGGGGCAAAAACTTTACCTTAAAGATGCGATACAAATTTGTAATACAGGTTAGCAATCCTTTATTGTCACTGCTTTACTTGCCCTTCTATTTGTGAGCTAAATTGATCTGATTACTTTCATGGAGTCTGCATAGCAGAAGTTCAAATATGCTTGTGATCCTATGGATCCTATAATATTATATGTCACCTGGAGATTTAATTTTATAGTTTCTTAAAATTATAGCTTATATGTTTACTTGAGGTTGGTACTTGACAGGCAGAGATGCTAAATATGTGTGAGATTTAACCAATAGACATTGTATAGTATTGTGCTCCTGATTAACCATAAAACACTAGTCTGGGAACCCAGATCATCATGGTAGGAGTAGCATCTCTCAGCACTGCCTTACCCCTATTGCTTTACTACCCCTACAACGTTAAGCTCAGAATAATAGAGCATCAGGTTATTAGATGGAGGTATGTTTTCCCCAAGAGATATACAGAGACTTCACTATACCTAAAGTAAAAGATGCTACCTAGACATTTTGATTTCCTTGCAACAGAAAACCCACTGGATAGCAATTATGAATTGGAAATAGAAACTGAATCAGATTCTCATATGTTTGGGATAATTCTGTATTTTTGCCTGAGCAAATGAAAGGATCACTTACTTATATTGAGTAAACTGAGCAAGTGGGCAGTCAGAAGAGGAAACAAGAATTTTGTTAGTATGCTTCATTGTGAGATTAATGCATTTGCAAGTGTAGAAGACCTAATCTTAGCTTTTTTGCTAAACACATGGTCAAATGGATCAATTGAGGTCAAATTATTAAACAGACCCCATTGATTCAGATTTAGCTCTCTCAACATAGTTCATAAGCTGATTGAATAATCTTACTTGGATATTTCATTCAATTTCCTAGTAGAAGTCCATATTTTAAATGTGAATAGTGTGAATAATTTTAAAGAAAATTAATGAAATAGGAAGAATGTACTATTGGACACCTGTGGAGTTACGTGGTGTGATGAACAGTCTTTGGCTGTCAGAGTGTCCCTCTGGGACTCAGGTTTCTAGCACATGGTGATAACATCATTTTATAAACATCTATGGTTCTTTCAAAAGACTTTTTAAATGCCATTGGGATCAGCCCTCTGCTGAAAAATCCCAGTTACATTGGTTTTTTGTTTGTTTGTTTGTTTGTTTGTTTATAGTCCTTTTGAGACAGGGTTTCACTATGCAGTTCAGGCTGGCCTTGAACTCACTATATAGCCCAGGCTGGCTTCAAACTCATGGCGATCCTTCTGCCTCAGCCTCCCAAGCATTGGGATTTTTACAAATAAATATTTTAATTCCCTTGTACCTAAAGGAACAAAGGAATGTCTCTCAAAGGGCCCGTACAGATTAGATTTAGTTATGCAGAGAAGCTACTAGCCTGATGTTGTGTACTTTACTGGATTTTTTCCTACCCTTTCGCTACAGCTTATCACCTAAAAAATGAAACATTTATGTAAAATTCAACATTGATAGTAATTAGAAAAACTCAAGTAAAAGCAAAAACATGAGGTATTATTTCAGATCCAGTAGGGTGATTATAAATAAAAACATAGCAAAGAAGTGTTCACAAGTGTGTGAAGCAATCAAAAGCCTTGTACCTTGCTATTGGAAATGCAAAATCATAAGTTACATTAGAAAACAATCGAGAAGTTCCTCACAAAGTTAAAATAGGCCAGGATATTACTCATTGGCTCAGTGTCTGCTTGGCAAGCACAAGGTCCCAAGTTTGCTTCCTAGTACCAAAAACAAAAAGTTAAAAATAGAGTTACCAGATGACTCAGGAATTTTATTCCTTTAAGTATATTCAAAATAATAAAAATCTATGATCACATATAAACTTTTATGTAATTCATTATAATAGTATTACTCACAGTAGCCAAAAGTAGCAATACCTCAGATGACCATTAAGTGATCAATAGTTAAAGAAAATGGGATGTATCTCTACACTGAATGTTACTCAGTATTAAAATGGATGATTGCTGTTACAGTTCAGATCAAGTTCCCCTCAAACCCTCGTGTGCTCAAAGATGAGTTTCGGGCAGATGATCGGGTTACGGAGCATGTAGATGGCCTGCTCTTAAGAGGTGTGGTCTGGTCATGAGATGTGTTGCTGGGATTTTTATCACGGTTGACAAACCTGAAAGTGTTTATCTCTTTCTCCAGCTCCTTTACTGAGGCTGCCTGCTTCCTGGTGCCATCCCATGAATCCCACCTTTTCTTGGAGCCAGATGACTAGAGACTGAATCTTCTACAAATTGTGAGCCAACATAAATCTTTTCTTCTTAAGTTGTGCCTGTGTCTGGTATTGTGTCTCGGGAACAAGAAAATAAGTAAGACATTGATATATGAAACAACATGAGTAGACCTTGAAAACATTATGCTAAGGAGGAAAACATGATAACAAGAGCTGATATATTTTACAATTCTGTTTATATGAAATATTCAAAATAGGAAGCCCTATGGAGACAGAATACAGATTAATAGCTGTTTAGGGACAAGGGAGTGAGAGAAATTGTGCAATTACTGCTAAAAGTTGTCAAATTTCTAACAGTTCCGGAAGTGCTGAAACATCCAACTCTAAAGTCTCCTATGAGAGTCAAAGCAGTTTCTTATCTGTGAGCCCAGGTACAAATCAGAAAGAAAGTGAAGTAGTCCAGTGTACAATAGCACAGGGTAAACGTTTCCATCTCAAAAGGGAAGACTATGATGAGAGAAAACAGTGGGACCAAAGCAAGACAAAAACCCAGCAGCCCGAACAATAAACCTTGTAGTTCTGTGTCCATGCCCAAATCAAGCTGTAGCGCTGAAAGATGAACTCCGAAAGGCCGGGAAAGCACCACATCTACAGGATTGCTTGTTGTAACCTTCATAGCTTCTATCTGGGGGCAGATGCACTCACTCCTTCAGACTTTTCTCAGCAGATGTTCTATATTCCAGGCAACTCCAATTTCCTGGAATGTCTATTTTGACTTCGCTCTCACAGCTTCAGGTATTGGCCTCTCAGAATCACATTTCCTGGCCTTCTAAGCCTTGTTATGAAATCTGGAAGGAAGCCTCTCTGAAGCCAGAATTCTTGCATAATGTCTGTCTGTAAAACAAGGACTATATGGATGAAACCGTGATCTGCTGACCATTTGAAGAGTGGCTAGATCCTCTTGGATCATGACTACAGAAGGCTTTGGGGACCTGGCTGAAAACTGTAAAGCAAATTCCAGGGAGTCAATTTCTGAGCAGGGTGTCCTACAGTTTTCTTCTCAAATATATCTTACTTGTCAAAACCTGAGGCTTCAAAGCATGGAACTCACTGATTTTCAGGATGTTCTAAAGGCTTTTTTCTTATTGTCCTAATGCAAAGTACTTGTGTTTTTTTTAACACTAATCTTTTCAGCTACTAAGTTCTCCTCCAATATCTCTTGAAAGGTTCTTCCTTTCTGGGCAAACTCAAAACCTTTAAAAATAACTGAGCTGTGATATTTGCATTTCATTCTCAATATAGAGCTGCTTAGAGCCCACAACAGTACCAATGTCACAGCCTCACCAGTAGGCTGCCTTGAAATTTTCCACACCAGATTCATTGGCCTCTGCCCTTAATCTCAGCCTCTTGCAAAGTCTCAAGACATGATCAAACTATAGTAAATTTTCTGCCAGAACGTGACATTCATGTCCCCAAGTCCAACTGCCAATGGAGTCCTTATTCTTCACTAATTCTTCTGAGCCTTGCCTTCATTATCTGCATTTCTATGGGGACTCTGGTGTTCTGTGCTCTCACCAAAATCTTCCCATCTAGTTACTTTTACATTTCAGGTTTTCTCAACTCCTCTCACGAACCAGCTCCAAAGACTTCTAAATCACATGGTGGTGCGGTTGTATAGCAATGACCACACTTGTCTGGTATCAAAATCTGCCTTAGTTACTTTCTTCGTAGCTGGCAGTCATCCTGACACCCACAACTCAGAGGATAAAACCTTCATTTTACCTTACAGGTGAAATGTTGCAGTCCGTGTTTGGCACGCTTAAACACAGAAATATCACTGTGTAAGGGGCTGATGTGAAAGGAAGCTTCTCACGCCGTGTTAGCAGGAAGCAGAGAGAGAAGAGCAGAGCTGCAGGGGGGGTGCGCCCTTCCGTTTGCCCCTCCGGTAACCCGCCTCTACCAGCCAGACCCCATCTCCTAACAGCAACACCCTTGTCATTCTATCATCTTCCAATATCCCTATTCTGATTGTCTCTTGCCTTTGGGAGACAGTCTCCATCTAAACTATAACAGCAATACAAGAGCAAAACTAAAGATATTTAATAAATTTTAAATATCAAAGTAAATTAATTAAAATTTCAAAAATTGACCAACAAAACAGTGCTTGCATTCTACTTCAAATTCTATCACTGTATTTTTCTGGGCTATTGAACAATTTGCTGAAGCTGCTTAGAAGCAAACCATTGCATAAGAATGAAAGATAAAAAATATCGCTTCCAGTTTAAAATTTCAAATTCACTAAAATTAAGTACACAAAATGTTGTTTTCCATCTCATTAAATTTACAGCACGTTATTAAAATTTATGCCTTAAGACATGGTTGCCATCTTAAGCTTTCAATCTAATATTTTAAATTCTCTAGACAAAATGTTCTATCGTCTAGCAAAGGTAATGAGCTTCCTTTTTGAAGCCAAAAAAGGGATGATTTTGCAGAGTCCATGATTTCTGTACATCACAATTATGTTTATGATTGACTGCCTGTGGACACGTTTTCAGTATGAATAATTTAGATAGGTGTTCCCTTCCTCTTCAATCTTCTTAATCTAATCCTTCCTTCATTATTATAAATACAGAAAGGACTTACAAATATGTGAATTATGGTACTTGATTACAGCTCTGACCTAAAGGAAACTGATGAAAAAAATCTTACTGTTTGTTATATTTCTAGTTGGAGACTGAGAACAGAATTCACTGAGGTCAGTAATACCTTTAATAAGATTGTAGCTCATAGAGTTATGTTAAATCTCATAAACATAGGCAACTCTCAAGCCAGGGGTGATGTTTTCTTCACTTTGGGCTTTCTAGTATTCAGTCTGTTATGGTTTAGATCTAAAATGTACCCCCGAAGTTATGTGTATTCATCAGTGTATTAACCCACTGATGACTTTATAGCTAAATATGCAGTTAGGAGAAGAGTCCTGCTTAGAAGAGGTGGGTCACTGTGGACATGACCTTGCAGAGTACTCTTGTCACTACTTCTTCCTTTCTCTATTTCTTGGCTGCCATGTGGTGAGCAACTTTCTTCTGCCATGCCCTTTTCTCTGATGTTTCTGCCTTGCAGCCAATTGACCATGAATTGAAACCTTTAAAAACCTTAAACAAAAATAAATCTCTCCTCCTTTAAGTTGCAGGAGTCACATATTTTGTCCCATTGATGAAAGGTGATGAAACATACAATTAGTGCTGAGTACTGAATATATCTAGTCATGGGGTTTAGAAGCCTTTGGAATTGGTTAGAAGGAAGAGTTTGAAAGCTTTAAACTTACAGTGCTGTAACAAAGCTTGCTGGTAAGTCAGGTCAGCAGGAATAAAAGCAGATGGTCACAATTAGACACCATACTCATAAGTGAAATAAATCAGAGGTACATATGCAAACAACGTATTGTACCACTAGTTTAAGAACCTGAAAGTGGGAATATAAATTAGGAGGTGTGAAGGGAATCTGCTTAAAAGTAAAGAACAGATGGGATGAGGGAAAGAAGAAAAGGAAGAAAGGGGCAAATATGTATGTATGTATGTATGTATGTACATATGTACAGAATAGCTAACATTGTCCCACTATTGTCTGATGTCACTCTACAGTAAGGGATAGTTGATGGTTGGTTGTCTGATCAATCTTGTATGTCTATGTCTTTTCCTGAGCATACACTTTGAAGTTATCAATATTTAATACAACAACCACTGTTAATTCCCTGTCACTTTGTCTACAATTCAATTTTGATTGTACTTTTCTTGTGCTACTTTGTGCCTCTTTGTTAATATTTTCCCCTTTTTTGTTGTTGTTCTTTTTATTTTATACTTTAAAAAAAAGCAGAGATTTAGTAGAAATGTCAACAGTAAAATCCAGTTTCAGCAGGTTTCAATTTTGAATAAGGACTCTACTGACAGACTAGTGACCATCGGAGTTACACTAGGGCTGAAAATTTGTCTGCATTTGGACCCTGTCCTAAGACTTTGCAGGAGAATGAAATTAGTTATTGCAGAATTATTAATCTGACAGGAAAAAAATTCAAAACAACCCAGTATTCAAGTTGTGGCATAGGTACTGCCAAGTATTTTAAGCCAGATTTTCATAAAGTGTCATAGGCAAAACACAAAAATAAAAAAATTGAAAAACTTACATTTTTTAGCTTACAAAAAACCACATGCTAAGATGAAGGTATGGCTACTGAAGATAATAGTGCCATTAAAATGTACTTTAGCACAGTTACAAATGTTTTTTACAGAAACAAGAATGTGCTTTGAGGGCATTTCAGAAATCACCAAGTCCTTACCCATTACTATTTTAAGGGTGCAAAATTTAAACATTTTATGTAAGAAGAAAGTCCATGGAATGCAGTTTCTTTCCTTTTCACTGTATCTATTGTACCTTTTGGATCTTATGTACTTTTTCAGCTTCTTACTCTAGGGAGGCAATACACTGTTTACACATGTGATTCTGATTTATTTCACTTACGATTATGGTTTCTAGTTGTATCCTTTTATCTATAAAAGCCTTGAGTTTATTTTCCTTTATAGCTGAGTAGTACTGCATTGTATAGAAACACCACATCTTTTTTAGCCATTCCTTGGCTGATGGACATTTGGGTTGTTTCCGAGATTTACCTATTACAAATTGCGCTGCTATAATCGTGGGTGCACATATATCACTGTGGTATGATGTTTTCATTTCTTCTGGGGAAAATACACAGAAGCGGAATACCTGGGTCAAACAGGACCTTTAATCTTAGTTTTTAAGGAATCTCCACACTGATTTCCACACACATACACAAGATAGCTAAGTGTACTACTAATTTCTATTACTTAATTGAAAGGAACAGTTAGTACTTATATTGTTGATCAATTTTGCATGCCTGGAGCTGGTAAACTCAGAAACTACTCTGAAGGTAACAATATGCAATGTAATAACCATTATTAATTTCCTATCATCTTACTTTGAATTTCTGTATCATTTTTTATTGGGTTTCTAAACTTTCTTTAAAATAAAAAGAAAGGAAAATCCACTGAATGACCTCTTGAGAAAGACCATCTGGGGAATTAGTTCCCTAGGATTCATTTCCGTTTTCAGCCATCTCAGCACTCAGAGGCAGCTGTAGGTATAGTATACGAGAGCCTGGCGATTGCTTGAGCTGGCAGCTGACCTTGACATCATTCACATGAGGTTGGCTCCTCAGGCCTGAAGAAAGAATACAAGAGTTGTGGAATCACAGATGCTTCCACTTGAATTTCCAAGGAGATCCTGGCAGGGTAAGCAATGAGCCTCTGGAAGGGTGGTGGATGAAGCTGTGAGAGTGAAGCCAGAGGTGCAGTGGTCACCCCAGAAATAGGAAGAAATGTGGTTAATCTACCGAGGAAGGCTGCAGGCTGTGAACAGAGCCAGATTAGGAGTTAAGCTATGTGAGCTTCAACTGGTGAGAGTATAGGATGCCCAAGCCTTTGGGAGTGTACAACTGACAATAACCCGCACCAGGTGTTGGATGTGATGTCACAGGATTCAATGTTTATTCTGCTGGTTTTTGGTGTTATTTGGATCCAATTATTTTTTATCTTCAAATTTCTCCCTTTTGGAATGAAAATATATACCCTGTGTTATTGTATGCTGAAAATATTTAACTTTGTTTTTATAGGGGAGCTCAGGAATTTTACTTGAGTCTCACAGGACCCTTTGAACTTTGACCTTTTGGGACTGCTAAAATTGTTAAAATGGTTACCATGTTTAGAGATAAGCTAAATCCATTTTACATAATGAGATGGACATATGCCCTTTTAGGAGCAGAGTTGTAATGTTATGGTTTTGACTTGAAATGATCTTCAAAAATCTCAGGTTTTCAGAGGCAGGGATTTTAGAATGTGACTGGATCATAGAGTCACTATACCCAGAAGTGCATTAATCCATTGAGGAAGTCATATCTAACATGCTCTTACGAGGTGGGGCCTTGTCAGAAGAGGTGGCCATTAAGAGTGTGACCTGGAAGTGTATGTTCTTGTCCCTGAGCTCATTACTTCTTCCACTGCTTTTTTATTGCCATGAGGTGAGCAGCTTTCCTCTGTCCTTCCTTTCCACCAGGAAGTTTTTGCCTGGGAGCCAGTGAACTATAGAGTGAATTCTCTGAAATTGTGAGCTGTGTTGGTTTGGAGCTTATTTTACATGGTGAAACAATATAAGACCGGAGACGTACTTTATATGATTATTTATAAGAGTCATCCAAAGAACAATATACAACAGTGCAGGAAATATGTCCACATGCTAAGTCCAAGGAGTCCAGCTGAGGGCCTGGATCCCATGGCAATGTCCTAAAGGAGTCTAGCTGAATACTAGAGCTTATAACAAAGGCTCTCGTGAAGCCAGCTGGAGGCCCAGAGCCCATGACAATATCTCATGCAGTCCTATTTCACGGATCTGTACTGGGAAGGACCCAAGGTCAGTGATGGAATCTAGAAAGTCTGTGCCAGTGGGATGAAGGATCTGTGCTAGCAGGCTGAGGGATCTGCACTGGAGCCAGGAAGCGATGGTCAGAAGAACCAGAGCTCTCCCAAAAGGGAGCTCCCTCAGCAATAGTGAGGTCCCGATCTCCTCCAACGATCAAAATGTACGAGTTCCCATCAGGGAAGCCAATGCAGGAAGCTTCTGCAGGAGACCAGCAACGCACTATCTTCCCCTCCAGAGCCAGAAAGCAATGCTCAAAGTGAGGACCAGAGCTTCCCCAAAGTGCACTAAAGCCATTCTCAGTGCCAAAAAAGTCCCAGAGCTCCTTGGAGAATGAAAACACCCAAGTTCATCAGGAAAGCCAGCATGATGAGCTCCTCCAAAGCCACCAACAGCTTCCACCAGCTCCAACAGCCTTTCTTCATTCCCAACATCCTCTCTCTTCTTCTCCACTTGTGCCTCTTATGCCGTTGGCAACACTCCCAGGTGGGCCTCCCACACCCACGACCACACTCACTTGATACAGCTGGGGGTTATAAGTTGACCACCAGTTATCAATACACTATATGAGCCAAAATAAACCTTTTTTCCTTTATACAGAGGCTATCAGGGATTACTCTCTCAGCAATGGGAAAGTAACTAATATATAATACCAAGCTATAGTGAACAATTCTGAATGACTGTTGAACTGAATTAGCAAAAGGGAAGAAAATAAGGTACTGAAATTGTGGGCCAGCTACTTTATGAGTACTATTAAAACTTATCCTACAAAAGTCATTGACATAACAAGTCAATAAACATTTTAGAGGCAGTATCTACTGAAACAAAAATGAACACGATCTCAAATTTTATGTGTTTAAATTACATAACTTTAGCTTCAAAAACTCATTTCCTTTCAAATTCAGATGTTTTATTCCATTTTCACGCTCCCTCATAATTTGCTACCCTTCACAGGTATTTTGGACTTTCACAAAGGGTAGAAAATGCAATTTGAGGGTAATACGGGTGAAAATATTCTAGGTGCTTCATTAAGTAGTATTTGTAAAGTTGTAGAACTCTCAATTTAAAAAACTTGATTTTGCCTTTTCCAACTGCCAATTGATTTGAAATAGAAATGTAATCAATAGTAGACCACAAAGAATGAGTTTGGCTTATTCAATCCTAGCAGCATTTTAAATACTGGATGAGAGGAAATTTATGATGAGTCCACAGATTAAAACCTTTTAATCCTAAAAATGAGTCACTTCACTAGTTTTTTCATGTTTTTGGTTCAATGTTCTCTTAGTGGTTTAAAATATATGGAACCATGCATGGAATATTTCCTTTAGTTGATATATTAGTTTGTTGTGTAGTAACTTTCTATAGAAAGGGCATCACATTAATTTCCTAGTCCTCTATGGCTAATTCACGTAGTCAACAAATGCTTATGAGGCAGTTAATATGGTTTAAAGTTAAACTCTGGAGATGGTTGTCAACTGCGTTTGACAGCTAGATTTTATTAAACTACATTGTAATAGGAAAACATTCACCCCTAATTAAACAAGTACAATAATCTCAATTAAAAGTAAAAGCTATGTAAACAAAAAAAATACAGACAGCAAAAATAAAGTAATAAACTGAATCTATGGGAAAAAACGGCAAATAGGACTTAGATGGTGAAAAGGCTTTTAAAAAGAAGAAACTAGCCATGTAATGACCTAGTAGAAAAGCCTTCCAGAGAGTGGAAAAATCAGGTGCAGAGACCAGAACTAACTTGGCTTCACTTGAAATAAAGAGATACCAGAATTTATCAAAAGAATGAAAGAAAAGTTGAGGCTGAAAGCTGTGAGAGAGTGGTAGAATAGGTCATGTCTATCTTACAGTGCAATGAGGAGCTGCTCAAGTAGAGCTATACAACTTCTCATCCAAACCCGAACGCTTTTGAAAGAGAACGTTTCTATTAACAATTATTCCAGAACAACAGGAACAAACTCTTAAGCAAACTAGGGCATGAAACCCTCTATTGAAGATACCTAAGCAGAGGAGAGACATGACGTGATTAACGCTTATAAAATACAGTGGAACTCTTTTCAGAAATTGGCCTCCAGGAAAATGAACTGAAAATTGTTGCCTGTATCCAACTGACTAATAATTTTGTTGTGCTCAGCTTTTTTGTATCAAATGTTGTTGTATGTATGCAGGTGCAGGGTTAGAACAAATACAAAACCCTACTGAACTGTATATGTGAAATTAAAGAAAGAAAAGAATATAAAATGCTTCTAAGAACTTTTGCCTGAGTGGTGAACAAGGACACCATTTATTTACACTAGAGAAGGAAGAATAGTCAAAGGCACAAGTAAGAAAATTCTGTCAGGACAAATTTATTTTGAGATTGGTATTATATCTCATCATATAGAAGGCCAAATCTTAGCTAATTGTTAAATATATGGTCGACTAATTCAAACATGACAACCAAGATATTTGCAGTCAAATGCTCTACCACTGAGCTATAACCCCCAACAACCAAGATATTTGGACAATCGATGAAATATGTAAAAAGACTGGGTTATATATACATAATATGATTTCCCATAACAATATCTCTGAAGTCAACTGCTTACAATAATGTACTTAAGGTAAAGAAATGTCTCTTACTTCATGTGGTTCAAAAATATGCTCAAATTTTACTGTACATAAATATGTAAGGTTTTATTTCATGTAAATGGGATTACATGCACTGTTCTGTAACTAAATTTTCCACCTAATGATATATTTTGATATCTTTCTCTGTCAGAATGTGTATTATCATTTTATTTCTTATGATAATTTTGATGAATTTTAAAGGATTTAAAGTACATTTAGGTAGTTTTGATTTCTAATATCATAAACAATCAGTTCTCTACCTTTCTCCTATCTTTGCTTTTATAAAACTGCTCCAATGTTTTTCTGTGAGCAATTCCTAAAAATAAAACTGTTCTTTCAGAAAATATGAGCAATATAAAGATAAAAGTTTCCCAGCTTATGATGGTTTGATTTATGATATCTCAACTTTATAATATTATCTGAAGAAAAGGCATTCAGTAGAAACAATGCTCTGACTTTTCAATTTTGACTTCTCACGGGCTAGCCATATATGGTACATTAATCATTTTCACATCACAAGGGTAAATAACCTGTACCTTACATCATATTGTGTTGTTCAGCTGTGATATTTAGTAGGTTCTTTGTATTAAATGCATGTTCAAGGTACCATAATCCCATTTATCATGGGTTTATCAGGATGTAAACTCATAAGAAGTTCAGGACTGTGTGTATGGGTAGATCCCCCAAATCTTCTGATATGATTTTGAGTGATTGCATCCCTTCCCAGATTCACATTGAACTTTGAATCTCCAATGCAGTAGTATTAATGAGAGCTTTCAGGGCATGGTTAAGTATAAGTGTGGATCCCTCATTAATTCAATTCATGTCTTTAAAATAGGTCTGAAGAAAACAATGTTTATCCCCCATGCCTTTCCATACCCTTCTCCATGTGAGGACGTGACACTCCTCCCCTCCATGGGCATTATAATCAGTGCCATCTTACAAGGAGACAGTAGCCTCTACCAGACGTCACATGCTCATGCCTTGATCTGGGACTTTCCACTTTGCAGAATCATAAAAAATATATTTATGTTCCTTAGGAATTAACTAGCCTCAGACATTTTGTGAAACCATCACAAAATGAGATAAGATGTCTCAAAAAATTTGAAGCAAATTAACATTCACCTTCAGCAGTTTATGGGTACTTCGTTTCCAGAATTTATTCCCCACCACTGAAGATTAAACTTTTAAATTTCTTCCAATTTATGTGTAACATTGTTGTTTTAATTTGGATTTTGTAAGTGGCTCGTGAGCCTAAACATATTTTAGTATATATATATCTATCATTTGAACTTTTTCTACAAGATGTCTATAAATGTATTTTGCCCCTTCTTTCTTTTGGCAATTTTATTATGAAATCGTAATGGGTTTCTGTGCATTGTTATTATTACTCTTTTATTGCATCTTCACATTTTCCAAGACTTATGCTTATATCCTTATAGATGGTTCAACTTACAAACTTGGACTCCACAATGTTACAAAAATAATGCACATTCAGTAAAAACTGTATTTTGAATTTTGTTTCCTTTCCGAGATTAGCAATATGCAGTACCATTCTCCCGTCACATGGGCAGTAGCAAGGAACCATATCTAATCAGAAATTGATGGTCCTGCCACTGTTGATTCGCCATCTCTCAGCAATTAATTTTAGTGCAATGTGTCAAGTAGTCCTCAGGTCCTGTGCTTTCAGCTGTGTGTATTAATGATGAGTGTCGATATAACCATTCCCTTTTTCACTTTCGGCAGAGTATTCAATAAATTATATTATATTTCCAATATTTTGTTTTAATAGGTTTTGTGTGAGATGACTGTGACCAACCTAGGCTAATGGAAGTATTCTGAGTGTAATTAAGACTGGCGAGGCTAAGGCACTAGGCTCAGTAGGTTAGAAGTAGTAAGTGCATTTTAACCTATATTTTCAACATATGAAGTGTTTACTGCTTTGTAACCCCACTGTAAGTTGAAGAGCATCTATACTTATGCAGTCTGCTTTATTAAGAGTTTTACTTTTAGGTAGAGAAGTCTTTCAAGCTTCGTGAGTTCAGAGTTGTTATTTCTTGTTCTGGAAGTTTTGTCTACCTCTAAATTCAGAAAATATTCTTATCTCTTGCACTGTTAAACTTTTGTACAGTAAGTCCCTGAATTACAAACATTCACCTGGTAAACGCTCACAGATAGAAATGGACCTCACATTACCAATATTCACAGCTGAGGACAAATCACAGAAGCAGCTCATGCGTCTGCTGCACATTGTCACAGAAATGCTGCGTGCTTATCGCACAGTGTGACGGTGTACAGGGCTCATTCAGAGCGCAGGAGGTCCAGCATCGAGAAGAAAGGCAGTGGTGATGCGCAGGAGTCTGCCAGGAAGCGTAAACCAATAACCATGCAAACAAAAGTGAAAATAATTGAAAGACTGAACCAAGGCAAAGCAATTGTAGACATCGCTCCACCGTTTCTCACCTGCCCTACGGCCTGCAGTCAGTAATTCCATTCTTTCAGTTCACTCCACGTAATCCCTTATATGCCATTTGTACTGAACTCTACTGCCATTGTAGGTAAAAGTCAAAGTAAAAATAGTTTACTTATAATTTTTTGTGTGTTTGTTTCTTGTTTTTTACCTTACACTGTATATTTGTGTCAAAAGTATGTAAGATGTACTTTACCAGCTTTACAAACCATTTCAATTTATGAACCCTCTCTAGGAATGGAACTGGCTCATAAGTCAGGAACTTACTGTCTTAATTATTATTATTTTTAGGTAGTATATGTAATATTCATTTATGTTTCCAAATAAATGTCCATTCTTTTTCCGTTAAAGTGTTTGCTTTTATTCCTTCTAATATGAAAAATGGTGTTTTTCTGTACTAAAGTTCTCTATATGAAGGGCCCTCTTTCTCCACTCAAAATTAACTCAAATCAATTTTGAACAAAAGACAGTTTTAATGCTACCATGCATTGACTATTTGTCAGGATAATACGTCATTAGAACCCTGCTCATGTGGTATAATGGTTAAGCTCAGAACGTAGAACTACTCCTGGTTATAGCATTTTCTGCCCACTGATGTGTTAGCTGACCTCTCTATGTTTCTTACCTATAAATTTTTGCATAATTGTAGAATCATTATTTTTGTATTATTGCTAACATTATAAGAATTCTATTTGGATGGACATGAGTAAGATAGCATATATAAATTTCTTAAATTAGTGTTCATCATAAAATAAATAATCTCTAAATGCTATTTAGAGATCCGGGGAAGATGGCGACCGGGTGAGCAGCAAGGGAGCGAACCTCCTTAATAAACACCACCAGCTCGAGACAGACTTGGTGAGCGTGAATGACGGAACCTCGGCTGGGAAGTTTAAACTGGGCGTATTTCTCTGAGATGCCGGGGGAGATGTGGTAGGGCGGACCAGGCTGCCGGGGCGAGACGTGGGAAAGTCCCAGACGCTG
>PVLD010030292.1:0-17015 GCA_004027595.1 Dinomys branickii
TGCAAATTCCCTACTATCTTATCTATAATTTGGTATTTCCTTTAATGTTTTTGTGTTAACTAATGTGAAGATAACTATGTAATACAACATCCAGTTCTAATTCCCTACTATATTCTGTATAACTTTGTATTTTCTGTATTGCTTATGGCTTTTCTGGTTCATATGTCTCCATTCTTTTGTCTTTAAAATAAAATTAAAACAAAAAGAACCATTTTATTAAGCTTATTAAGTACTATCTGTGTTGTGTGTGAAATATTCAAAGATACAATATGAAACATAGCACATAATGCACATGTAGTGACACAGAAGTTACTATCTATGGATCAGAAATACAGAACAGTTTAGCAAGTTGATGCAGCCCACAACAGAAGTAGACTGCTATGTCCCCTCCATCCTTGCCCCTATTGTAGCCTCTCTCTGTGTTTCTTATTAGGAAGCCTGACCCTTGAAATGGCTTGGGGGTTCTTCCTCCTGCCTGTGCACTCCAGCTCCAGCTTATTAAGCGCCATCTGCATTAAGTGTGACGTATTCGAGGTTACAATGGAAAGCACATTTCGACTTAGTTGCTAAGGTTGTGAAACACACAAGAGGAGTTGTAAAACAGCTTGGCAAATTAACTCATTATACAAAGTAGTGAATATATTTTCTTAAACCTGTTTGGTAGTTTTCCTTCTCTCTGTCTCTGTTCCTTCCTCTATAGCTTGCCTTCTGTCTTTTTAAATTCCCACCTCTTTGATCTCTCTCCACCCCCTCCTGTTTTCTATTTTGTCTCTTTTTTTTACCTGTGCTACACATCTGGAGATTAAATACGCAAGGACACTAATAATGAAAGTATCATGCTAACAAGTGAACACATTTCTAGAAATTAGCGCAATACTTTGTCAAATAAAGAAAAATAAAATCTGTGCTGAAAATCGGGAATGGTTTCAACAAACAGCCATGGACGTTGGAGACTTCCGTTCATTTATTTAGCACATATTTCAGTCTGCAGCGAAGTGCAGGAGTCTGTGCTTGGCGCTGCTTCATGCAGAGAACTGACAGCATTCTCATTCCTATTCTGGATGTTTTATGGAAAAATACTTCCAGGCTTTAGAAGGGAATGCCTATAATTTATAGTCACAGTGAAAGCAATATGCATATATGTGAAACAATAATATTGGCATGGTTCCTACATCAAAAGGTAGAAAGAGCATGCAGCAAAGTCACTTCTGTCTTCCTAGAATATCATATATTCGTGACGCATGAGATGTGATACATGATGGCTATTATATACATGCTAGCTTCAAAACTGGCTTAAAAACATTTGTCTACGTTAATTAAAATAATGTGGTACAAATATAGAAGAGAGAGAGCATGAATGAAAATAATACATGTTGACTGGAGATGTACCTCAGCGATAGAGCAGTTGCCTTCCATGAACAAAAGGCCCTGGGTTTAATGCCAGAGAAGAAAATGAGAAAGAGCTAGAGAGAGAGAGAGGAGAGAGGAGAGAGAGATTTAGATTTAGATATGAACCTACATGTTTGTATCCAGGGGGCGTGTTAATACATGGTAAATGTAGCATCTCTTTGAAACGGGGTTTCACCATGCATTTTAGGCTGGCCTTGAACTCACAGTATTCGTCCTGCCTCAGCCTCTCAAGTGCTGGAATTATAGGCATGTGCCACCATGATTGGCTTGTAGTATTTTAAATCAATGAGGAACAATAGTACAATAGGACACTTAACCTCATAATGTAAATCAAAAAAATTCCAAATATGGTTACAATGTCAATTTTTTAAAATGGAAACAAAAAAGCACTTAAAAATATAAAAGGAGAAAGACAACAGGAGGGTATCAGCAAGTAAGAGGCCACACAGCTGTGCGATGTGGGCAGTGCCTGTGGAGGAAGCCAGCACGGAAGTAGATGGGATCTGCTGCGGGGGGGCTGGCAGGCCCCAAAGAGCATCCACATCAGGAGGCTACAGGCACTACAGAGGTTGCGGAGCTCCAGAACAGATGCAGGAAAACAGGGAGGTTAGCTGAAAGTCTGTATACAGAACACTACCTCCGCAGACACATGACCATAAGAAAATGTTACTCTCCCAGTCCAAGTGCTCACTTCAAGGCACTGGAGAACCTCCCTGCAGAGGATGAGGGCAATTTCAGTGGATGGTTAGTCCCTAGGTAAGAAAGGTAACCCTCCAAAAGGAGGTTATTTTGAAACCAGCAGACAAGGAAGCCTGCCTCCATTTGTAACCTTAATTTCCCTTTGCCATATAATCTAACATTTCACCAATTCTGGGATTAGAATATGGGTCTCTTCGGAGAGTCATTATTCTGTCTATCTCAGAAACCGAATGTGCATTTTAATCTGTTTTGACAGTGGAAAGAAAATTCTAGCTGGTAGCCATAGCAAGCAAGAAAGAGGTGAGGCTATGAGGGCGGAAGGCTGGTAGAGCAGGCAATGTAGGGAATTATTATATCCAGCCAGCACAAATTAGAAGGACTGTGGAAGAGCAGAAGGACAGGAGTGCATTGAGGAAGTGAGCTACGCACTTACATACCTCAGATAGAGAATCTATGGTTAATGTCTAAAAGTGACAAATTAAGAAATAGCAGCACAAACTCATCATTTATAGTTATGGAGAGAACCACCAGAATGAAAACCTAGGAGGTTACATCATTTGATGTGTGTGAGCTGGGATAATAATACTGACCACCAAAGAGTGTTGTTAACATTTTAAATGAGTTAATACATGTCTGCAGAGCAGAGACTTTTATGAATTGCATACTTAAAAGTTCATCATTATTAATTCCATCACCATGCCCTTTATATTGGTCTGATTATTCTCAAGAAAATGAAAAAGTATCCTGTTGCATTTGTCTGCTTGGGCTTCCAGTAAAAAGCACCACAAAGCAGATGGGTTAAAAAAAATCCCAATTTATTACCTGACCATTTTGGAGGCTTGAAGTCTGAAATTGAGGTAACAGCAGGGGTGTGCATGTATGTGTTTCCAATTTTCGTTTTTTCATAAGACAACAGTTGTATTGGATTAGGGGCCACCTTACTAGAGTATGACCCCATCTTACATAATTATATTTGCCATGACACTATTTCCAAATAAGATCACATTCTGAGGTATTGGGGTCAGAAATACAACATGGCTTTTAGGGAGGCATAATTCAATCCATAATACCCGTGTTGCCCAGGGTCAGGGAAAACTGGCATGCACATGCACTGATAATGGGAGTATGAATTCCTTAACCTTTCCAAATAGCAGTTTGTCAATATGTATTAAAATTTCAAAAATAGGTCTGTTCTCTGAAATAGCAATCTCAATATTCTGTCTGCACAGTACACAGATAATTACATGGGAGCAGAATGCTATATGAATAAGGAGGGTATTCACTGTTTTGTTTATAGCATTAAAACCAAACAGGGAGTCCATAATTGGCTACATAGGTTATGATTAATATACATGAGACCATTACAATGAAGATGGTGTTTCGCTAAATTTCACAGTGAAATTCTATCCTTCCCCCGGACCACAACACACATATCATTCTTCAGAATTTTCAGGGCTTAGAGGAAGGCATTTTATTTTATTTTTTCTATTTAAAGCAACTGAAACAGGTAATAATGAATGCGGATTCATTCTGATTGTTAACACATTGTTACAAAATTTTGTGTTTATTATATTTGGATCCTTTAATCTAGTGACACAAAAACGTGTTTTAATATAAAATTAAATAGAAGCAGTATATAAAGTAGTATCAGTGATATAGCTCCTTTTATATAAAACATATTTATGTAAAATGGAAAGAGGGTATTCTCAAATAGCAAAATATTCAATGTACCAAAATATTCTAGGAAGATTTTTTTAGAAAGTGGAATTAAAGTGTACTGTAGCCCTGGAGATTTTTCCTCAGCAAGTCCGTGGATACCAAATCCACCAGTGCTCAAGCCCCTTGTATGAAATGGCATAATATTTTCATAGAACATATGGGTAGCCTCTCCTATACTTTACATCATCTCCAAATTGCTTCTAATATCTGATACAATATAAATGATATACAAATAATTTTATACCATATCATTTAGAGAATAATGACAAAGAAAGAAGACTCTACATGTTTAATACAGATGAAGTTTTAAAAAACGTATTTAAGAAATGTAAGATTGAACAACCTTACATTTCTTACATCTTGTGGACTGGGCAACTCTGTTGAAGATAACACTATGTAATGTAGCAGCCATTGTTAATTCCTATCGTTTTGTTTTGAGATCATGTATCTTTTTCATTGTGTTTGTGTTGTTTTGATTTTGTCTTCATTGTTGTTGTTTTGTTAGGTTTTTTATCTTCGAAATAAAAAAATAAAAAAGAGAAAAACATATTTAATATGCACTTAGTAAGATACAGAAAGCTGACTGTGTTTTAATTTCCAATATTAATTCATCCATGCCTTCTTAATTTTCCTTTCATGAATGTGAGGTATTGCCCACTGGATTAAGATGGGACAGTGGTTTCACTGAGGAAAATGGAACAATGATTGAGCTCAGAAGTTCACTGAGATGGGTAGTGCAGAGGAGGGATGAGGATCTCTAAATCCTTTTTGTCCTTCAAATCTACTTGAAGTGTTACCTAGTCCTCGGGTGCACACAGAACAGGGGATGGATAAGATGACATGCTGTGGCACGTTGAGATAACAGCATATGTCCAGACAGGAAAACCCTACTGCACATGTAATTGCAGATCTCAGGGACCAGTGTGGCTTGAAGGAAACGCTAAAAGCTTCCATCTTCACACAACAAAACGATTATGTAATATGTGAGCCCCGGAACAGATTCATTCAACCAAACACTTCAAACTTGCTTGGGCTTTCAGGATGCCACCTTCCTTAGGCTCCTAGAACTTCTCAGTTTACAAATGGACAAATTTTAAGGCTACAGAAGGAGTATCTAGTTCCACTTGTTTGTATCTAAGTATTAGCTATTGGGAAGACCTGGCAGGTTTATTAAGCAATGTATTTTTCTGAAAGAGGTGACGCATTTGAGAAAATAATTCCATGGCTACTATCGAGCAGTGTGCTGACCTCAGATGGGATTATTAACTTGTGAGCTCAGCATTGGCTGAGTTAAGCAGATGCCTAAAAGAAATATTTAGGATCAAAACTCTCCTCTCCCACCACCATTTCTTCCCTCTGTTTTCTTTTCTACCACAACAACTTTGACATTCTGCTTGATTCCCCAAGAGGCAGCAGGCACGGTGCTTAAGAGGCACTGAAGAGTCGATCTGCCTGGGTCAGATTTTGGCTCTGCCATTACCTACTAACTGTGACATGGGGAAAATGACGGAACATCTATGTGTTTCCATTTCCTCGCTGCAGCAGAACCTCTATCACAACACTGTGCTTAAGCACTTAGAACAGTGACTGCATAAGGTACAGTTTAAACAAACATTCATTGCATAAAACAAGTAAATACCTGTACTAGACCGTATTATCTCTGTCCCGACAACATGGCCCAACAGGTCATACTGATTCAGGCGAGACCCATCCTGTGCCACTTCCACAGATTTGTTCTTCCCAAGAGTCCAAGAATAAATCACTTCAGCGGTTGTGTAGGCATCTAAGACAGAGAAAGGTCAGGAAGGACAAGTTGAAGAGAAAGGAAAATGATGGTCCATCATACTAAACTCACATGAGATTTAAATACAACTTCATACCCCCAGAAGATTTGGGTATGACTTCTATCTTTAACTGAAATCCATCCACTCAGCTAGCGAACACCCTTTTAATGACTAGTATGTTATGTATCACACACATAGAAGTTAACCCAAATTAGTCTCTTCCTCCAGTGACTCACTGCCAGTAATCTTCCCTTCTCTTAAAAGCTTGACTCTGGGAGCAGGGGAAGAATGACTAAATGCACACAGGGGTCAGATCCTACCTTAAATGAGTGAATCAGGCTAGTTGCAATAAAAGCTAAGTGCCAGAAAAGCAATAAATTTTCTTTAATTAATTATGGGTGAGCCTATGAGATAAAGCAAAGTATATTAAAGAATGAAAAATCCAAATCAATAATAGCAATAATTAATGATCACCATTTTCTTTCACAACTTACTTACTACCAGTCTGATGTGCAAGCCAGAAACCAGATCATTTCTGTTTGCACCACGGTGTTAATGTTAGATCTTGCATTTGGAATCCCAATGTCAAGGTCAGAATGTACATGCTGACAGAAGTACAGAGAAGGAAAACGCTGGGGAAAAGAGGTGGAGTTATTTCCTTTTAGTCCGTTTCTTAGAGGACTAAGTCGATCACAGTTGCCACTTTAAGCAGCAGGTTGCATATCTGAGGTGAGTAACTTGCTCTACCAGGAGCATGTGCGGTTATAAAGGGCAGCTCATCACTGTGGTGGTCATCCCTTTCCTCAAAGTTTTGAGCTGTTTGTTGTTCAAGGTGGTGAGGAGTGTCTCCAGCTCATGGTGACAGCTGCTGTGTCCATAGTGTGCTCTATCTAAATATTTTGCCCAAAGCAAATGATTTCTGGTGAATATGCGAATGAGTAAACGTGAAATATTACCTCCTGAAAAAATTCTGTAACATGGGGGTGTACATTTTATAATCAATCTGACATTAGATACACATCTCACAAACTGAACAACAATGCTTACTAGCGTACTAATAGTGATGTGCATATATTATACTGTTTAGGACTCTTTTTCAATACAGCTAGGAAAACCAATTCCAGATTTGCTTATAATGGGCAACATGTACCCCAAATTCTTCATTCACATCAAAATTCTCCTTAACGTCATGAAAGAAATGTATAACCCTATGTTGTTTATTCTATCTGTGCTTTCATAAGCTGCAAAAGAAAATTTCTCAAAAAATTAACTTTTCCACATAACTTACCTTATATACAGTCTTGGCCATGACTTCAACACCCCAACAATACTTCTTCTTTGACATATCATTGATGATGCAATTGATAATGTATAAATTGGCCTCTATAACATATCTGGATGCCTGGCAAGGTATATTACTGAAGGGATATTGCATTTTCCAGCAGCAATGCTTAATGCATACATTCAGACACTAGACTTATTGAACTTTCAGTCTGTTTTAAGATTCCATATGTGCATCTTGTATATGCGGTAGTTACCTCTTATTTGTGCTTTTGTTTTCTAAGATTTCACCTATGTGTGCTCTGTGTGGTCCCAAAATACTGACGGCAAATTGCAGAAAAAAGCAAGTTATATTTTAAACTGCATACCATTCTGAGTCACACAGCTGCAAATCACGCTGCTCTTACCCTTCCTGCTTGGGCCGGTAATCCCCCCTCTGGCCAGCACACCCACATTGCACGCACGCCTCGCACATGCGTCACCTAGTGGCCATCGCAGTTGTCAGATGAACTGTTGTGTAGCGCACTGCTTATTTTCAAGTAACCACTACGTTGTACCTAATGCTATGTCATAATGCCTGTGTCCTCCGGGTTCCATCATCTCATTGTGTAGGCAGGGCATCGGTTCACGCCATCACAGGAATGAGTGCAGGACAAGAACCAGTGAGAGGTCATATTTACATAACTCTTACACAGTATGTTGTAAGAATTGCCCTATTTTATTTTTAGTTTTTATTAATTTGTTACAGTGCCTTATTCATAAATTAAATTTTATCCCAGATGTATATGCACAGGAGAAAACACTGTATATACAGAGTTTGGTATCGTCCATAGACTCAGAAACCACAGGAAGTCTCGGCACATACACCTAACAGATAACGGGGACTCAGGTATATCAGTTGTGGTTCCTGTGATGGCCGCATACTTTTGATATCTGAGGTTTAGTTTTTCAACAAAAGCGCACTTTGTATGCATAGTAAAGATGTTGAAATATTTTGCATTTCTATGAGGAAATGCAAACTTTCCCATCTGTTAGAAAACACAACCATCTCAGTCTTTTAGTTTTTCTTTTGAATGATGGATATAGCTCGAAGAACTATTTCGCGCACATTCCTTTTAATTGTCCTGGAAGCCCTTCATTAGAAGTGAAATAGGAGTGCAGATGAACTGATGAGCGGCAAGTGCTATTGGAGCTCTTTTCTCACAGACAGAAGTGATGGCAGAGCTTATGAGGAAGTGTCAAATGTGTGCCAACCTACAAGGTACAGCCACTAATCAACCTCAGCTAATGGTGATCAGGGAAAATTGGAAGCCCGTGCTTTCAGATCTTCTGATTTCGTAAAATAATAAACAAATCGGGAGTCTTATGTGACATGTCCCAAATCCCAAATCTTGGCAGATAATTTAAGTAGTGATTAACAGTGTATATGCCAAGCATATTGCAACTATAGCCCCAATTTACAACCTCTGATCACGAGATGGCTACGGGTTCTCGTGATTCATTCTTGGAAACAAAGCATCCTCCTTGGCAACTGTTGATCCTGGATTTTCAACTGGAATTATAATTCTTTAAACTAATATCACTAAGGAGAAAGATAACCCTTCTCAGTAATCTTGTCATGCGCTTACCTAAAATTTATTTTGATAGCATGTGAGGAATGTCACTGTGCTATCAGTGAAATGTGACTACACAAGACACTTGTCCTCCATGCCCATCCTGTGCTTTTAGTGTTTAATATATATGCTTAGGATCCCCTCACTCCTGCGGAGAAAACCACCTACATGTGCCTTCCTACCTTTGATACTAAGTGCTTGTAATATTCTCTGTTTAAAGGGCAGGGCAGTGTTCCATCTAATCTACACACACACACACACACACACACACACACACACACACGCACACTTGATTGAAGAATTTTTCTTTCCCTCTAAGAAAGAAAAAGAAGTTTCTTATAGAATTTCTGAAGTTAAATCCAGTATCCTGAACAGACATCCTTGAATGTAAGTCCTAAAACTCTCAGGAGATTCTGTGTAGATGTGACAATACATTGTGCAACTAACAATGCCTTAACATTTCAGGAGGCCTAGATGGCAAGTTGTTTTATGTTCCCTCAATTTAACATCCTTGAAAATAATATACAGGAACAGAGGGATTTGTGGAAAATTATTGTCTTTGTAATATGGAAATCAAAACAGAAAAGGCATGAACTAATGAAGGAAGAGAAGTAAATTTTTCAAAAGCAAACTGAGGGCTTGGGTGTGTAGCGCTCTGGGAGAGGACGTGCTTAGCATGCTGAAGACCCAGGGTTCACCCTCTCTGCCTCCATAAAACAAAGCAAAGAAAACAAATCAAAAGATACTTGATTGAATGTCTCCTTAAAACCTGACCTTCAACCGGCAAACAAATGGTAATAAGGCACCAAATCCCTCATCAGGGCGTGCACAATCTGTTGAAGGAGATAGAGCATCACAGAGGGTGAGTCTGAGCATCAGAAGTGTGCTGAGAAAGGCCACCTTCACTGAGGCACTAACGAATGGAAGGGCAGGGTGCAACTGAAGCCAGGACAGCATCTCCAAAACCACCCCAATATTCGGACTGCTGACTACTACTTATTACTCGGTACTAGGCAGTGGATCGAATTGAGTTAATCAGAAAATTGCAGAATTAGGACAGGGGATAACTGGTAGCTTTTCATGATGGTTAAAAATGAAAATAAAGAATTCTAAGTGTTTCAGATGACTTTGCGATTCTACCCTCTCCAATCACACAGGTAACGATGGATTCAGGCACCAGCTGCAGAGCAGAGCCCTCTTGCTTTATACTTCCTTCTCCTCCTGCCCTTCCCCGCGAGGCCCTTGGCTCCTTGAGCACCTCACCTTTCCTCCACTCGGGCCTCCTCCTTCTCCTGTGATTATTCTCCTTTCGTGGAGGACCCAGGGCAGGGTACGTGGTGACACGATACTTCAGAGAGAATATCTGTGAGACGCTTAGAACTGTTACATGCCTGCAATGGTTCCCTCATCGTCTGTGACGATACAAGCATCCTCCAAATGTCCCAAGTGTCTGGAAGGTGACTGGGTCCTTGCAGCTCTGTGGCTCACCTGCCTTCAGAAGGAGGTCACTGGGAGTATGCGCGGAAAGGCGTGTGCTTTCTCTCTGCTTCCCCCTTCTTTCTCCACTTCCTGCTGCCGTGGGGGGAGCCCCTTTTCCACCCCATCGTGCCCTCCCTGATGTCGTTTCCGTCCCGGAGCCTGGCAACCATAGGATGAACTCTTCCCAAACTGGGATCCAAAATAAAACTCCCCTTATTTAAACTGGGGGTATCCGGTATTGTGTCCAACAACGGACAAGGGATTAACACACTTGGCCTTAAGTTGTTTTGCCAGATGTCTGCTTTTGTTACATGAGCCTCGTTGTGTGACACGTCTCGGTAAAATTGGAAGTAAAAAACAAAATCCACCCACAGTAGCACCAATAAGAAAGTGTATCTTTGAATTCACATTGTGAGAGACTGATTGTTTTTTTTGATGAGTTGATTCATTCATTCAACGAGTACTAAGGAATTATACAGTAAAGTGTCAGAGGTCAGAAGGTAGTTGAGGCTAATACATGGTCTAGCACAGAAAATGTTGCTCGTGCACTGAAGAATAATGTGCATTCTGATGTTGGATGGAGGGCTCCATAAGTCTTTTAGGTCTAGTTGGCTGTTTCAGTCCTCTATTTCTGAGTGGTCTTCCAACATAGTTGTTCTATGCATTATGGAAAGTGCAATGCTGAAATTTCTAGCTATTGTTGCTCAATTGTCATCGATTTTCTTGGCATACGGCCCTGTGGTTAAGCGTATACATCTTCCCAGTTGTCACACCTTCCTGCTGGGTTGGCCCTTTATCCATTACAAAATAGTCAAAGCTTCTACAGATCGGAGAACAGGAGGATGGAAATAAATCTCCCTGACCTCACTGAGAACCCATCCCTCTTCTGAATGACACTCCTCATGTCATTACTAGGCTTTGGCTAATTTCGAGACTTTTGACAAAGTTCATTCTGACACTTTTCAAAACTCATCTCACTGCTATTATACAGAAGCACATTTTCAGAAGTCCTTTCTCTGTCATTCCAGAATTGCTTCCTCACTAACAATTTTAAGGTTAATTTCAACTGTCCAAATTCAAATTTAAAAATTTAAATCACTTACTTCTTGACATATTTTATTTGGCTCCTGAGATAATGCACCATTAAGTTCACCTGCCACATTCATCAGATTTATTGAGTTATTCTCTTTTCTGTGTTATCCTGACTAAGAAACAGTTTCCGATCTCTTCTCTGAATGTAGTTATTTCCACAGTGATCTTACCCAGCTTTATGGCTCTAAATGCCATCTATAAATTAGATACACAGTCCAGATCCTTTCTGGACACTTTTTATATTTTCTGGACAAATTTTATATTTTATATATCAAATCTGGAAGAAAGTAACTTAGAAATTAACAAAAGTTTTTAATGCATGCAAGAATTACAACAGATGTAAAGATATACATTTGAAGGAATCTACTGATGTCAAGTCAAAACCAGATCTGAAAACACTGAGACACTGAATTAAAGGTTGTGAAATTTGCAGATACTGAGCTAAGAGTACATAGGATTTTTTTTTTTTTGTGGTACTGGGGATCGAACTCAGGACACTGCGCTTGCTAGGCAAGCGCTTATTCCACTGAGCTATATCCCCAGCCCAGTACATAGGATTTAAGTGCACAATCTCACAGACCGATTTGGCTTTATATAAGTGTGTGCTGCAGCTCTATGTATCACTAATGAGAAATCTTTTTTCAAAGTTAGATATAAATAAATCTATATGTACAGTATATTATACAATTACCCATGCACTACATTCACAAATGTATATACTACCCTGCTTGCAAATCCTGAGAGTATTCTTTAAAGAACTAACAGGTTTGCAGAGTAAAATAAATCCTTAAACTGATCATTTCAATGTGTGAATCTAACAAATTTAACTTGATAGGAGTTCCACATATTATTATTCAAGTACTATCCAATAAAATTTACTGACATGCTCTAGTGTCTAAGTATACTCAGTCTTCCAAAAATACTTCTAAACTTGTTAATAATGACTACAGGCCATTAAACATGTTGGAAGTATGCTATGACTAACATTTAATAGTGAGTCTGCTAGAAGATAAAATAGGAAAAACAAGTGAAGCATAGGCATAAGCACGGGCTTTCTGCAAAGAATGTAAGTTCTACAAAAAATAAAACCAAGAAGCAACACATGGGATTATACCAAATCACAGAGCTTCTGTACAGCAAGAAAAACAACCAATAGAGTGAAGAGCCAGCCTACAGCATGGGGAAAAGTTTTGTTAGCTGCTCCTCAGACAGAAGACTAATATCTAGAATATATTTTAAAATCACAAAAAATTAGATCCCCAAAATGAAAGACACAATCAAACAATGGACAAATGAAAGGATTATCTCAAAAAAAAAAAAAGAACAAACGTACAATCTGTAAACAACACCACAATTCTACCCTAGTCTCGTAAGAATGGTTGTGCCAAGGAGTTAGAAAACAACAAATGCTGGCAATATTGCTGGTAAAAAAAGATCCTTTCTATGTTGTTGGTAGGAATATAAAGTAGCACAACCATTATGGAAATGAAGATGGAGAGTCCTCAAAAAAACTAAAACTAGAAATTTTATTTGCTATAGCTGTACCTCTTCTGGGCATATTCCCAAAAGTTTTAAAGAGATCATAACAGAGTGGTACACACATACCCATGTTTATAATCGCATAATCTACAATAGCTAAATTATGAAAGTGACCTAGATGCCCATCCACAGAAGAATGGAGTACTGCTCAACCATAAAAAAGGGTGTCAGTCATTTATAGGAAAATAGATGCACCTTGAAACTATACTGCTAAGTGAAATTAATCATAGACAGGAGGTTGGATATTATGTGGTTTCTCTAATATTAGAAACCCAAAATATAAATAATTTAAAAAACAAAGTAAAAGGAAGATGATAGGAAACAGGGAGGCAGATTAGGTAAATATGGGAAAGGGATCTATAGAAGGGGTAAGAGAGGAGGAAAAGGGGAGAAAACATTCTCAAGGTACGTACATGCCAGCTCCTCAAAATGAATGTAATTATTTGTGTATCACAAACATGCACTAAGAACAAAAAGAATGTTGCCTTACAAATAAAAAGATAACATTTCTGGTAATTCTAACTTCTTGCTTATGAATCCTGTAGTTCAATAATACCGGGCATTTGGGAATATTGCCAAAAGTGGTGATAAGATAAATCATTAAAGACTTCTAACACCACAGTTTAGTTTTGCCCGTTTTCATGTGTAACAGAAAGTGAGTCACATTCTACATAAGTATGTATCTGACTTTTTTGTGCTTCTATCACAGTTAACTCTGCTACAGACATAATTGACATGCCTTTTAGTAATGACAAACTATGCTTTATGTTTGGAAATACACTCAGGACTAGAGATGCAAAGTGATGTGATGATGTGTATGTGCCGCATTTATTAAATGGCACCATGCAAGTGCACGATCTTTATACTAACTTACAGGCTTATTAGTAGATTATGAGAATACAGATACATTCTATATGCTCAAAAATTTGTGGTACATTCTGTCTTTCTAATTTTGGTTATTTTAGTGAGTATATAGTGCTATGGTTTTTATTTTATTTCATACTTCTCTACTAAAGTAACTTGAGAAAGAGGCAGATTGATACAGAGAGAGAGACAGAGACAGAGAAATTAGAAACAGACAAAAATAGAAAGAAATTAAGAAGCTGTATTTTCTAAGGTAGCAGTTTGTTATGGGTTTTGTCTAGATGTCCTCCCAAAGCCTCATGCTTAGGTGGGGCTTTTTCCGACATGGCTGAATCTAGAGTGTGTGATGCTGGGATTAAGGGTGTGTGATTACTAAATCAGTCCACTGATTGGTTTGCACAGTTCTGGATGTGGATAATATAAGGCCAACCCTGGGTGTCAGTGCTACCTGCCTGAAGGGTGTGTAGCCTGGATAGAATATAAAGGACAGAAAGAGGGCTACCATCCTCGTCACTGCTTTCCTGCCTTTTGCACATGAAGAACTGTTTCGCCTCTGTGATGCCGCTCTGCCATGCCATCCTGCCTTGGAGCCAGCTGACTATAAACTGAAACCTTGAAAAAGCATGAGCTAAATAAACCTTTCCTCCCTTAGCCTGTGGGTGTCAGATATTTTGTATCTGCAATGAGCAAAGTAACTAAGACACAGTTCAAGACTTTGACAAAGATCGGGTTGCTGAGTATGTTTATAGTTTTGTCCCTATCTGCTAATCTGTTCCACTCATCCTCAAATCTATTTTTTGCCAGTACCATGCTGATTTTATTACAGTAGCTTTGTACTATAATTTCAAGTCAGGGATTGTGATGCCTCCTGCCTTGCCTTTGTTGCCCTGGATTGCCTTTTGCTGTTCTACTGCACAGGAAACACTTTAAAGAATCAACAACTCGGATCTCATCCTAATCACCAATAGAGTGAAAAAAAACCCCACAGAATGGGAAAACATTTTAACTAACTACACTTCAGACAAAGGACTTGTGTCTACTTATGTCTAGAACATAATTCAAAAAAATCAGATCCCCCCAAAATTTAAAGACCCAATTAAAAAATGGACATCTGAGATGAATATGCACTTCTCAGATGAAGAAATACAAACGGCAAATAAATACATGAAAAAGTGTTCAACATCATTGGTCATTTGAGAGATGCAAATTAAAACAGCACCGAGATTTCATCACACCCTAATAAGAATGGCTTTCATGAAGAAATGAACCAACAACAAATGCTGGAGAGGCTGTGGAGGAAAAAGAACCCTTCTCCACTGTTGGTGGCAATGTAGACTAGTGCAACCACTTTGGAAATCAGTGTGGAGATTCCTCAAAAAAACTATGATAAGAGGTCCCATTTAACCCAGTTATTCCCCTTCTGGGTATTTTTCCAGAAGAACTAAAAAGATCATACCACAGTGATATATGTGCACCCATGTTTATAGCAGCAGAATTTGTCATAACAAAATCTTGGAAACAACCCAAATGCCCATCAACTGAGGAATGGATAAAAAAGATGTGGTATTTTCATACAATGGAGTACTACTCAGCTATAAAGAAGGATAAGCTTGAGTCATTTATAGGGAAATGGATGCAACTTGAGTCCATACTTACAAGTGAAATAAATCAGTCTCACATGTGTAAACATCATATTGTCTCCCTAGTGTAAAAAGCTGAAAGAGTAAGTAAGACTCAAAATGTACAATAGATATTGTGAATGGGATGAAAATGCTCAAAAGGAAAGAGTGGCTAGAATGGGGGAAAAGAGAAAAGAGAGACGGGGAAAAGAGAAAAATTACACACACACGCATATACAAAAGATAGCTAAGAGAGATATACTATTAATTGCTATTAGCTCACTGAAAGGAAAGGTATATGCCTATACTTCTTGTTCGAGTTTTCATGCCTGTATCTTGTATTCTGAGCAACTATTTTGAAGATACACAGTGTACTGAGCATTCTTGCTCTTTTATAATCTTGTTTTGAAATTTTATACCATTGTTTTTATTGTTTATTTTTCTTTTCTTTAAACTAAAACTAATTAAAAAGACTTTGGCAATTTTCTATTGAAGCAATATGAATATATTCTCCTGCCCTGTGGCTTGCCTTTTCTTTGGATAAGGGGAATTTCTTAATTTTAATGTATTCTAATTTTTCCCTTTCAAGATTCTGAAGTTGCTCTTTTATGTCTTATTCTGAAAGCTCTGCTCTAACCTTTCACATTTAGCTCTAGAGTCCATATGGGATTTATTTTTGTATATGATGTGTGATGAGCCAAGATCCATCTCTCTCTCTCTGTTATTTATATTTTGCCCCATCAACAGTACGTTATCCGCATTACTATAGCTTTTTTTTTTACTTTCTAAAATTTTCCTTGTTACGAGTCCCTGTTTGTAGTACATAATGATTACATTGATTGTGGAGAATTAGTACATATACATCACACATCTGAATTTTTTTCCTTTCTCTCTGCTCTCCCCTGTTGCCAGTATCAGAAGTCATTTATCAGGCATATAGATTCACAGCAAGACCAGCAGGCCAAAAACATATAAAACACATAAGATAATTAATAAACAGATAAATGGTAGTGAATCAGATTTTGTAGGAATTCTCTAGCTTTACTTTTCTTCATGATTGTCTTAAGTATTCTTGGTACTTGAATTTTGTTTTGTTTTGTTGTTTGTTTGTTTGAGACAGGGTTTTGCTATGCAGTTCAGACTGGCCTTGAGCTCACTTTGTAGCCTAGGCTGGCCTCAAACTCTCAGCGATCCTCCTGCCTCAGCTTCCCGAGTGCTGAGATCACAGGTATGCAACACCATGCCTGGCAAGACACTTTATTATTTACATGTAAACTTTGGAATCAGCATTGTTTTCTTTTTATATTTATCCAACCTGGTGTTTGCATGTAGTTTTCACATTGGTTTTTGATCTCATGCTCTGGTGATAGAGACAAATTTAAACGCCGCCAATCACAGGTCAATCTAAGAAAGTCCTCCCACCCTTTTTTAGATGTTTGGTTTCTTTAATCCTTATTGTCTCTACACTTCTAGGGCTCTTCATTGATCATAATGGGAGTAGTGACCACCAAGAAGCAATACTCACCTAGTTTGACAGCAAGTCCATTCGGACAAAAGTGCCAGTGACTACCAAGTTCTCTCTACTGGGGGACAGAATCAGGCTGCTTCTCGTGACTTTTACTACTGTCACTGTGAGCTGAGCCATCACCAACCATTGCCTGAAATATTTCCCTACCCGCATCATCTCTCCATCACATCTCATGTGAAATGCTGTAGAAACAACTTCACTGGCCTCTGTCCCTGTCATCTCCCTACTTAGAGGACTTTTCAATCTTAGTAGTGTATTTATTTACTGTCTTTTTGAGACAGGGTCTCGCTATGCAGCTCAGACTGGCCTTGAGCTCACTTTGTAGCCCAGGCTGGTCTCGAACTCACAGTGATCCTCCCGCCTCAGCCTCATTACAGCCTCTAGGTGC
>PVLD010030293.1:0-17012 GCA_004027595.1 Dinomys branickii
TGTTCCTTAATCTACTCTTCCAATATTTTCCTTTTGACTTTTGAATTGAGGCCATTTACATTAATGGTTATATGTTGGCTTATTCTAGTCATGTTATTTATTTGTTGTTGTTTTCCTTCTTTTGCTGACTGTTTAATTACTTGTTCTGTTTAGGGAGTTATTTCTATCATTGTTCTTGGGATTGTGGTCACTTTTTTCTCTGTCTAGATTATCTTTTAGTGCTTTTTGCAATGCTGGTTCGGCACTCCTGAAGTTCTTCAGTTGTTCTATGTCGTGGAAATATTTTATTTCTCATCCAATTTGAGCGATAGTTTTGCAGGATACATCAGTCTGGGTTGGAATTTGTTTTGTCTCAGAATCTGTAATATCTCACTCCAAGCTCTTCTTGATTTCATGGTTTCCGTTGAGAAGTCTGCTGTGATTCCGATGGGCTTTCCTTTATAGGTCATCTGTTTCATTTCTTTAGCAGCTTTTAATATTGTGTTCTTTTGCTGGATATCTGGGATCTTGACCATTATATGTCTGTGTGTGTTTTTCTTTGGGTTATGGATCGTTGGAGTTCTATATGCCTAACGGCTGGGAGACCCCTCTCTTCCTTAGGACTCTAAGGGCAGCATTTTTCACCTCTCTGTTTCTGAGGCTTTAGATGAGTGGATTCAGCATGGGGATCACAATCGTGTAAAACACAGAGGTCACCTTATCCTTTCCCAAGGAGTAGAACTGCTTTGGTTTTAAGTAAGTAAACATCAGAGAAGTATAAAAGATGGTAGCTGCCAGGAGATGAGAGGCGCAGGTAGAGAAGGCTTTTTTCTTTCCTCCAGTGGAATTCATTTTGAGGCCAGTAGAGAGAATGGACACATAGGATGCAGAGATGGTGACAAGGGATAACAGTAGTGTGGATCCTGCACAAATGAATATGATGAGTTCAACCTTGGAAGTGTCACTACATGACAGGAATAAAACTGGGGAGAGGTCTCAGAAAAAGTGATGGATGACATTCGAATTGCAGAAATGTTGTCTGTTCATGAAAAGCACACTAGCAGTAGAATCCACAGAGCCAGTCATGTAGGAGAGAGTGTGCAGGGCCCGGCACAGCCTTGTGAACATAATGACCGGATAGTGCAGAGGGCTGCAGATGGTTACACAGCAGTCAATGACTATGGAGGAGAGAAGAAAGCGTTCGGCAGCCACAAAGATAACAAAAAAGTACATCTGGGTGAAGCAGCCCAGGAACGAGATGCTCTTGGAGGAGGTCAGCAGGGTCTGTAAGGTTTTAGGGGTGATGACACTGGAGTAGCTGAGGTCAACAAAGGACAAATGGGTGAGGAAAATTACATGGGCGTGTGCACCAGGGGGTCCAGGCGGATGACCAGCATCATGCCTGCATTCCCCAGCACTGTGACCAGGTGGAGAGGAGGAAGAGCAGGAAGAGGACAAGCTGCATCTCTTCAGAGTCTGGCAGCCCCGGGAGGATGAAGTCTGGCACATCAGTGGAGTTCCATCCTCCCATGATATGGTGTTTTAAACTACTGAGGAATCAAAGTTGATACTCAGCTCAATTGACTGTGAAAATATGTTTTGTTTTCATAAGTGACATTTTAAAAATTAGTTTAGTGTTTCCAAACATTCATAAAAATATACAGAATATGAGCAAAAGCATTTAATTGTTATGTATAGATATGGGTGTAAAATAACATTTGATCTTTATAGTCAAAGGTTACATGTTGTGTTTAGTGTGAACTTGATATTACTGGGAGCATTTTCCTTCATTAACATGTTTAATCCACATGAAGGTATCATACCACAGGGACTATTTCCTACATATTTTGTGCAGAAAAAAGGCACAGAATGTTACTAATATGAAATCAGAGCAATTACATGTTCCTGCTGCCATTTTACCAAGATATTTTGATCTCAGAGAACATGCTTATGAGATTTTGCACTTCTGTTGTAAGTAGTTTTAGCAAACCTGAAAAAGAGTGTGTAAGTTTTTATGCTGAAACGAATTTTTGTGTATTATTTCCAATTTTAATTCCCAATATGATTCCTATTAATTGAAACAATTTCTGTCTTGGGACTTTGCTGAGGCACATGAAGATTAGAGCGTGCGCAGTGTCAAATTCCTGAAGATCTGGTAACTACGAGAGTAAAACACACTTTTAAGAATTGGGAGTTTTACAGCTTGGCTCCTTCTCCACCATCCTCTGACCAAGAGGAGCCTCCACCCCTTCCGATCCTCCGCTCAGGGGTTGGACTAAAATTATTGGCCTGCCAGAAAAATACTGTGTCCCTCAGAAAAGAATATTCAGATATGACCCCGGCAGGTCAAGGTCTGCTTTAATTTGGACAAGAACAGGAGGGAAATTGGGTGACTTGTCATATAAACCATTGAATCCCAAAACACAGAGACAAGAGTTTTGAGGCCACCAGAGCCCCTTTGTCTCCTTCAGATTAGCTCTGGATAAACCCTTTTTCCCCACCAAATAAATTTTTTCCATCTTTTTTGGGGGGGGAGTCAAGACACTGATGACCTGTAATTTTGGTAATGATATGTTTCTAAGGTCTACTCAAAACCAACCTTTTTGTATAAATTACATTTTCAGAAATGTATGTTGCTTGCATATATTGATTTCACTAACTCTATATGACTGTTTTGCAGGTCAGAACATTATTCACAAGGCCTAAATAATATGTGCATACCCACATATCAGTCCGATAAAACTCCCATTTTATTTATCTAATGTAATTGCCCTTATTTTAAGAATGGTACTTACTGTGAGAGAAAGGATGAAAAAGAACCTTCTTCTGAGAGCATTCATATGAAAATTTGTCCAGTTCAGATTTTTCTTGGAAAAAATTATGCAAAGTATTTCAGGAGTTCAAAATTTCTATGCTATACTATTTATATTTCTTGATGTAATTTAAATTTATGTTCCTGTGTATTCATTTTTTGAGGTTAATTATGTGAAACTAGAAATTTGTTCCATTGGTAATGATGGAGACTTTACCAGGAGGTTTTGTCTGTAGAGAAGTTGAGTGGGGAACGTGACAATAACCAGCACATTGTGGCTTTCTCTCCAAGGCAGGGCATTCCTGGGCACCCGTATAACGTGTTCTCAGAATACTGAAGCCTTTGCTCATCCCCAGGAAGCAGTTTCCAAGCAACATTTCTTGGCATGACTCCAAGGACCAAAGTTCAAGGATTAAATGGACAGAACTTTTTGGTTTGTTTTCTCTTCAGACCTTCATGATTAAGAGAAGAATCACTTTCTCTTGTGATACTCTACACTGTCGTCAAGTTTCATTTATTTATTCCAAAATTGATGCACAGCTACATAAACTTTCAGAGAATAATACATTCAAATTCTGAATCAGGAAGTGTTGACTAGTTTTCAGGAGAAAAAATTTTCAGATGCATTTCCTGATTGATTAATTTCATGAAAAATGGAACAATAAAATTTTCTCCTGGAGCAATTATACTTACAAGTATGACTTGGCCACAGAAGTACTACACAGCCATTATATAAAGATAGAAAGCAACAAAATCCAATGAGGAAAATGAACCAACTCCAAGTGTTTAACATTTTTGTATACAATAACAATTTCTCCCAATCATTTATCGTTGTGCCCCTAAGTTTTTTGAATGTGTACCTCTAGATTTGCAGCGTTGTTATAACACAGTGTGTTCAGTACCTGTCACTTATTTTATGAGTGCAATGCAATCTACCATGACCTGATGGTAGCCTGTTACTAACCAACTCCCCCAAATAATATGCAATGGACAATGCCTTCAGCGTCTCTACATGCATTGTGCCTGCGCAGCTGATAAATACCCATCTTGAGGCCTCACAGGAATGGAGCAGAACCTTCATTCTTGTTCTGAGTGTGATCGACTTCATCGAAAGCCACACATGTGTGGTATGTTTTACTACTGTAGTGTACTTCGTTTTACTTTTATTTTATAAAAGAAAAATGAATGGAAAGACATAATCAGCCCTGAGACTAACACAGATTCGTAATGAATTCAGTGAGCAAAATATTCCTCTTGTTATGTATAATCAAGAAGTCGCCTTGAGAACAGTAGGAAGAAATTAAAACACAATAGAGAAGCTGAAATATATCACTTGGGGAATAATAATATAAAATGAGGAGGAAAAGGGAGAATTTGAAAATGTACATAATGAGAATTAGAGGAAAATGGTACCATAAACTTTGCATGAAGTCATCAAAAAGCCATTTTCATACATATGTAACAATGATTTAGCAAAATGTGTTCATGTCCCAAAATTTCTGTAGATAATTAACTGAGGTGGATAAAGGCACTGTTTTTGTCAATTATTATAATGTTGGGCTTGTGGAAAGAAGGTGTTACTCAACAATAATTGTTTTATACAGTGACAGGCTATTGTGGAGATTCAGACACAAGTATCCATCTGTGTCACTAACAGGTTAACACTGAGGTGACAGGTAATAGGTAACCTTGCAGTTTCATGCAAATGAGAGGCTGAGGGTGAATTTCTATCACCCCAACAGACAGGAGGTTACAGGACACTGAGAGAAATGTTTTCTTATCCAAGATTTTCTAAGATTCAGTCCACATTGGGCCGTGTGTGGTGCTGCTAATGACCGCAGAGCAGTTCTTGCAAGTCCTCCTTCACAGCAGCAGCCAAAGTCTAATAAAGAGCTTACAGTTCCTTTCAACTTAAACAATGCTATAGTCTAATTATGAGATCCTCACATTTAAATTGTCACTCTAATTTACCTTCTTTTTTCCTCTCTCTCCATCGTCTCTCTCCTGCATTATTCTTTTTATAATTTTAAAGAGGATTAAAAAAAACCCAAAATAATAACAAAGACAAAAATAAAACATCACAGAAACAATAAAAATGATGGAAGATTATTCTTATTACATTTTTTTCATTTATCTTTGGCTAATTAAAGAATTGAATGGCTTTTTCTTTTAATTAATGAGTTATGTAGTTATGTGAAGTTTGAAACAGATTTGGATAGTTTGATTCATGGCTATAAAAAGTATTGATTGATGCAGATCTACACCTTTATCATTTTTTACATTGAGAACATTGCTACTGTTTCATTTTAACAAATACTGTTTAGTTTTTTAAATTATAACTTTTTAAGTGAGCTATTTTATTTCCCTAACTCTTTTTTTTTTTTTTTTTTTTTTTTTGAGACAGGGTCTCACTATGCAGTTCGAGCTGGCATTGAGCTCACTTCGTAGCCCAAGCTGGTTTCAAACTCACAATAATCCTCCTGCCTCAGCCTCCCAAGTGCTGGGATTAAAAGCACGCATCACCTATGACCCTCTTCCCTAACTTTATTAGATGGAATTCATTCTACTCTGTAGACCTAGCTACAATAATTGCTTATCTTATTTTTTATGAGTTTAATACTACTGAAAATCTACTAGGAATAAGAGTTGTCTACTATTGCATTTCAGGATGGCATGTGTTAAGATTAGGTTCTGTAAGTGGTAAATAGATAAAAATTAGAACTTTAATCCAACACATCTGATGTCCTTACAGAAAAAAGAGATTAGGACACAGACACATACAGAGGAAAGATCATGTGAAGGCAGAGAGTAAAGCTAGATACCTATAAGCCACAAAGCAGTCCTCAGAAGAAAGAAAACTGCCAACACCTTGGTTTTGGATTTTGTTATCCAAAAGAGAAAACACGTCTGTACTATTAAAGCAACCCCATCTGTTTCTTATTGCAACCATAGCAAACTAATGGAGCTGGTATTGTCACATGTGGCCTTGTGTATTTACATACGTAACTGTATATGAACTCAAGAAGAGAGAAATATTCACGTGTGTGGACAGCTTCATAGTTAGACTAAGTTCTTTATTTTTTTAAATTTCAATAAGAAGGGCCAGGGATATAGCTCAGTGGCATAAGTGCCTACGTGACAAGCACAAGGTCCTGAGTTCAATCCCTGGTGGCACAAAAGAAAAACATCAATAAGAACAGAAATACATGAGATGATTCAATTGAGATTATGCTGAGAACAGTTCACTGTACCCTCACACCATTTTCTTAGTGTTCTTTTCACTGCCTCTGTGACATCTTTGTTCCTCAAACTGTAGATAATGGGGTTCAGCGTGGGAATGACAACGGAGTAACATATCGACACCACCATGTCGTGCTCCATGGCGTAGCTGGAACTTGGCCTCACGTACATGAAGAGGACTGTCCCGTGATAAAGCCACACTCTGGTTAGGTGGGAGCCACACGTGGAGAACGCTTTTCGTCTCCCTTCAGCGGAAGGCATCTTCAGAATGGCCAGTAGGATGAGGCCGTAAGAGATGAGGACAATCAGGATCGTGACCACCTCAATGGAACTCACAAAGAAGAAGAGCAGAATCTCATTTATATGAGTGTCAGAACAGGAGAGAGCAAGGAGAGGGGGGATGTCACAAAAGATATGTCTAATTTCATTGGGCCCACAGAAGGACAGGCTGAAAGTGGCCACTGTATGTATTGTAGAGTGCAACATTCCTCCAACAAAGGAAGCGGTGATGAGTGGCACATAGACTCTGGGCGTCATACTCACGGGATACAGAAGTGGGTTGTAGATGGCTACATAGCGGTCATAAGCCAACGCTGCCAGAAGAAAGCATTCTGTGGTCCCAAAAGTAACAAGAAGAAACATCTGTGATGCACATTCAAGAAATAAAATGACTTTTGCTTTTGACATAAAATCTCCTAACATTTTTGGTATAGTAACAGTAGAAAAACAAGCATCCACAAATGACAAAATGCTCAAAAAATAGTACATTGCATTGTGAAGCCGGGAATCCCCAATGACCAATACAATCAGTCCTATATTTGCCATGATAGTAAAAAGATAAATTGCCAGGAACAGGAAAAAGAGAATGATCTGCAGTTGAGGGTCATCTGTGAAGCCCTTGAGGACAAATATTGTAACTTCAGTGATATTCTTCATACTGAAAAACACATAGAAAAGACTTGAAGATATTTAGAAGATTACAGTCCATATTACTATGAAAATAGTAGCATTACTATGTCAAAGGAACACCAAGTCTGTATTTATTTTTTATCAATATGTAATGTATTTATTATATCAATATATACTATATTTATTTTTATCAAAAAATATATAATGTCTAAATGGTGGATTAATGAACAATGAGAAGACAGTTGGTGAATATTTAATGTCATCAATATAAATACAGATTGGAGAGATGAGTTTTCATTCACAGTCTAAATTTGTGAGATTGCTGATACCTCGGGGCAACTAGTTAAGCAATCCTTGTATTCCGTAGCTGGTGCTATATGGCAACGTATTAAAATACATAGTCAGCAACTCAAAAAAATATTCTTCTGACACCCAAACCTATCAAGGCACAAATCATAGGACAAGAGTCTCAGCATTGTAGATCTTTTGGCAAGTTTGTAAAAATGTCCTGTTATAATATAGTGTATTATAGAATGAAAATATTATTTTAAAACATCAATGTAAATATTGAAGGGAAAAAATATTAGTCTAATCTAGTTTAAATATAGAATATGCCAAATTAGGTTCATTTTATGCATCAATTGCTTCTTCTGTTATAGTATTTTATAAGATTTTTCTAAATTTTTCTATCTCTAATAGTTCCTATTGGGGTTGTCTCAAAAGGATTAATTAATATGTCAGGAACAAGGTGGTCATGAAATTTATATGACAGCTTATGTTTATTCAATTGTTTTTGTTAAATACATGGAATTCCATTACTTTTCAAGACTAAATTGCTTTTCATTAATATTTCTTCTTAATATTTAAATTCATGACATTCTCTATGTTTTTACACTTTCATATCCAGTGAAATTCAATAGAATTTTTCTGAAAAAATATAGAAAGGTGATCTTTTATTAGTTAATATTATTTTTAGTTTAAAAATTTATGGAGTCTGAGAAATAACAGAAAGGTCACTGTTCAAAGAGTTAAAACTAAATATGTCACAAATACCAGTATTTAAATTATAATGCCCAATATTATTTATAACAAGATTTATAATATAAATATTAAAAGTAGGAGGAAAAAAGATGGAATAAAGAAATCATTTATCAGCACTCTTCCAATTAAACAAATTGCGTGTCTCATACCAACAACACTTGAATTCCCAGTTTCTATTTTTTGTTCATAATAGAGAACTACTTAGGGAATAGATTTTATTTAAAACATGTAAGTCAGGTTTTGCACACCCTAGGTCCTTGGTTATTTGAATCAGTCTTGAGGGTGTTTAATTAGCTACAAATGATAAACTATAAACCACTTGGACTCATCAATATATGTCAGGCTCCATTTGCAATAGACTGACATAATTTCCATCAGTAAGAGAGTCACTGAGGTTAGAACTAGTGATGGAGTGGGGAAAAGATGCACAGCAGCCCTCACCTGATGTAGGTTCTCGGGGTTATGGAGAAGAATTATCAAAATCAGGATACAATATTTTCATAATTATTAAAAATCATAAAGATATACAAACAATGAATGAACACTGGTATCCAATAAGATTTTTCCCTTCCCTTCCCTTCCCTTCCCTTCCCTTCCCTTCCCTTCCCTTCCCTTCCCTTTCCTTCCCTTCCTTTCCTTCGCTTTCCTTTCCTTTGTTACTTTTGTGTTTTTTCTTTGCTTAAATGACTCATTTATTTTAAATTATGGTTCTGTGAAAAATCATTCTCCATTAGCAGCAACATGACAATAATTTTGGAACATATTATATAATCAAAAGGTATTTAAAATTAGATTAGCAAGCTTAATAGCCCTCAAAACTAACAATAAAGAGCACCTGTGATTAGAGTACAAGCGTAGCCTAATATCTCTGTTTCCTCCCGGCCAGAGGGCTTTCCTTTCTGTTGTTCATGGGGTTTCTTTCTCCCAAATGTCAGAACTGTTGTGGCCGCTAATATTTTGATTCCGAAGAATTCAAACTATGGAAATGAAGAGTATGAGTAGGATTTATGATGACAGAGATTCTTAAATACATCCCAAATTCAAAGATTAATAAATTTCATGATATATAATCATAAAGTCTGAATGATGAAATCATCACAAATAAAGCACAGGTTGGAGGACTTAGATGTACTTACTCAGTGCTTAAATAATAGACTACATAATAACAATAAAAGAAAAATCTTATGACCCATACATATATTTTCACAATAATTTGAAAAATGTAAATATAAAATGATATACAACTTTCATACACTACAAAAAATTTAAAATGCCTTCAAATTCTGTACATATCAAATGATACCAAGGTGCTGAAGCAAAGCTAAGATGCTTACTTTGTTGGTGGGATTATTTAATTATATGGGCTCTTTGAAAATCAATATGTAAATGTCTAGTGAGATTATATTTATCTAGGGGCTGGGGATATAGCTCAGTGGAATAAGCGCTTGCCTAGCAAGTGCAGGGTCCTGAGTCCGATCCCCAGTACCGCAAAAAAAAAAAAAAAAAAAAAAGATTATATTTATCAAATTAGGAAACAACATATAACCAAATAACAGAGGTGAGTCCAAAGCCAGACAGTGAGTGAGAAATAAAAACAAAGTGGCTGAACAAGGCGTTACTCTGTCGCAATGATTTTAAATTATCACCAAAATTGTACCAGATTTTGTTAATGAGGACATAAATACATACTGAAATGACAACTTGCATATGAACGAAAAAAATTGCAGTTACACTCACCTCTGGTGAGACTTAACTAGACAGGATCAGGGTCGTGTTTACTATGAAGAGGAAAGGATATACAAAGTGTTTCTACTTCATATAGTGTGAAAATCTGTGGGAAAAATAAAAGTTTGAATGTCAGAATGTAAGTCAGTTTTACTCCTATTTGATATTACTTGTAAAAACATATATTTCCATTTGTAAAATTCAGAGTTTTATTGTCAATACTTATTAATTCCCTTAAGGTTAATAAAGTCTACTTAGTTCATTGTATTTTTTAAATATGTATAATTGGCAAAAACATTTAGCATAGCCACACCAAATCTGAAACTGGTACAAAATCATAAATATTATATTAAAATAAAATATTTTATTGGCTATAATAAGCACTATCATATGGTATACCTATTAATTGTGGCAATAAAATAGAAAAGCACTGAATTTAAAGAAACATGATAATTTTTACAAGAGAAATCTTATTTAGAATCATTTCTATTCACATAAGTAAAGTTATGGTTGAGTTATGATTCACATGCCATAAAGTGAAACTATTTAAAGGAAACAAACCAACAGCAATTATTATATCCATAATGTGAAGGCACTACTGTGATCTGGTGTAAAGCATTTCCATTAGTACTACCTACCCCTTAAACACTTTTCCCATGCCTAAGCCCCAGCTGTTATCAAGAGGTGTTTCTGTCTCTATTGGGCTAGCAGTTTCCGGCAATTTCTGTATGTTGAGTCATACAAAATATTATTTGTGTCTGACTATGTAGTAATTACCATATTGTTTTCAAAATTTACATCTATCTGAAAACTGTCAATATTGCATTATGCATTCATCCATTCTTTCGGTTATAGATATGCTTATTCCACCTTTTGACTATTCTGAATACTAAACACGTTGCATTACTTAAAAATCCATTTTTTTATTTTGAAAATAGCATGAAAAAAGTGATTATATATATATAGGAGTAGAATTGCAAGTTCTATGTTTAAATTTTTGAAGACTCATGAAACTCCAACAATTAGGGATCAATTTACCATTTTATATGACCATAAATGCATAAATATATAAAAATATACAGTTATGTTTTCTGCATTCTTTTTTGCATATTAGTAAACTACGTTGTTTGATTTATATTTCTCCAATGATTACTGATATTGAACAAGCTGTCATTGTCCCTTTGGCCACATATATGCTTTACAGAGTCTTGCTTTCAAATCATTTGTCCAATTTTTAGTGGGTTATCTGACTTTATGCTACTTTTTCTATGATTTCTTCATATGTGCTGGATATTCCAAATTTATCACAGGTAGTATTTGAAAATATATGCTTTCATTGTCTAGGTTGTCTTTTCACTTCCTTAAGTGATACAAATCTTAATCCCCTATGATTGTGTAACACAATGCATGAGGCTGGATAATTGAAGAATCATAGCAAATGATTTGGCTCACACTTCTGGAGCCAGGAAGATCAAAATCAAGCAGCCACATCTGGTTAGCACCTTCTTATGACGTCGTAACTGCAGAAATCATCTCATGAAGAGAGAGCTGACATGTGTAGCTCAGGATTGTCTTCTCCTAATACAACCACTAGTTCCATCATGGGGCTCCGTGCTGACCTCATCTAACACTAATTCATCCCAAAGCCATCAGCTGCGGGTACCATCCATGTGTGCTGTGCATTTGAAGATTCAGTTTTCAACAGATGAATTTATGAGGAAAACATTCACACCATAGTAATAAAAATGTGTTTGTTGCTGTTGTTGTTGGTCTAATTCCTTTCTTCTATGGTTGCTCATGTTTTTCTTTTGTTCCTGCGTAATGTTAAGGATCCATTACCACATCCAGAGGCCTGGATGCTTCCCTGTGTGTTCTTAAGCTGTGTTTTTATATTTGCTAAGTTTAACAACTTAGTAGTTTACCTTAAATTTAATTTTCCACCATTTTTGAGACTTTCGCAAATGTTGCTGCATAGTAAATATTTCACCTTTCTAGCCGTTCTCACAACGAAGTGCCAGTCAATTTTCAGAGTCACTCATAATACATGTGCTGCACCTTTCACTATTGTAAGTGCCTACTATTAGGTAATTCCTGCCTCCATCCACTTCCATTCCCAGTGAAGGAAAATACAATATGATTCCAAATGTATTTCTGTTTTTAATAAAAGGTTTTGGAAATCAGTACTAATCTCATGTAGCTTGTAAACTGTACAGCTTCTAAAACAAATGTAATAGAATCAATCAAAGGTGGCATCATTACATTAAAATAAACACCCCGTCCTGCAGAGCAGGGCCATGTCTATCATGTGGTCTTGACTCTTCATTCTTCAAGTTACTCCGTCTTCCCTCCCTGAGAAAACGCAAGCATAAATTCTATTTGGAGGAATCCTACCTATCTCTACAAATAAAAATTCAACATTTTTAATTTCCTTTGTTGATTTCCACAACCTCATTATTTTGAATTCTTAGATATAACTTTGAAAATATTACATTATGTTGACTGAATTCTATTCACTTTGGAGGATGCTGGGAGGACAAAAGGTTTTGTGTCACATGGTCAGCGGCTAAAGTGCATAATATGAAATACTATGTTCAAACTTGATTCTTCTGAAACTCTGCAAATGGCTGAAAATTTCTCTTACCTGAGAACAGCAAAGGCAGGTTTAGTTATGTCATGCACTGCTTCCGTTGTATTGTTTATATTCACTTATTCTACTGCCGATGACCCCGCAGGACAGGACCCACAGGGGATGTGCTGCAGTTATGCTGTTCAGAAAGCAACACGGTGATTTACTCAACAATAATAATGAAAATGGCTCTAGAAAACTGAATTACGCATAGGCATTTATACAACAAATATCATTTTAGCCTCAATTTCAAAGAATAAAAATATTTAGAGCATTTAATGTTATATAAGAAACCCTAAAATAGGAGGGATAGTCTTACAGAGCACCGCCCGCACTGGGTCACAATGTAACCGACCTGTGGCCTGCTTTCCTCATTTGCTACTACGAAGCATTTCATAACCTGACAAGTCAGTAATTAGGACAAAATTTAAAATCTACAATCACAATGTTTCTTACAAAATATAGCAAATGGGTTAAGAGTCCATCTTACTATGCATTAAGCTTTTATCCTGTTCCTATTGTAAAGTACTGTATTAAAATGAAAGTATTGTAAGTACTGTATTAAAATGAAAGTTTTGAGCTTTTTGGAGAATTATTAGTCAAAAAGGCAAGCATAAAAATACCACATATGGAAAGGGGAAAATTAGGAGGTAAAATTTTGTAAGATTTCACATATCATGTAATTTTGTGAACTGTGGGAACTAAAATATAGTTTATTCATATTAAATTGCAGATTTAAATGATACAAATTTAAATACATATACATATATACCTATATGTATATGCATACACTATGTATGCGTGTGTTTGTGTGTACATATGCCCCACACATACATGTCATCCTAGAACTAACTATAAGAAACTATATTAGAGAAATTTAATCTTATTAGACAAGAAAGGTCCAAAGTAATTTTTTCATTGATTTTCTATGTTCTTCTGAGTCAAGTTTGAAATAACTGTGAAATTTTATCAATATACAGATAAGCATATTTAAGTGTAAATAATAAAACCATTTGCATAGATTTTTATATATTTATTGTCACATACAGTTGAGGGTTCACTGTGGGGAAGAGAAATAGAAAATAATATTAGAAACTACAAACACCGTGGATAAAAGCCACGGGGAGAAAGGGATGCCACACATGGTGAGGGCTGTGGATTCACCTAGGAGAGAGCGGAGCATGCACTCCGGGGTGGGGTGCGGTGGTGGGAGGGAGCACATCTGAGCCGGAAATATAACAAGTGATTATACTTGGCGCTGAGTATTCTTCTCATGAGTCAGATTTTTCAGCACTGGTACAAAAATGAAAACAAAAGGAAACATAAAACCAATCAAAACCCCCGAAATTTCAGACAGTGTGGGAGAGTGGCTAGCGCGCGTCTCCCATTTTGCCACCTATAGCAATGACTTCCGGAGGAACTTGATCCTCAGTTTAGTGTTCTTTGCCACAGGAGTTTGGCTGGCCTGGATCTTAAGCGACACTGATTTAAAAGCACCTCAGCCAGGGGTGTAGCCCAACAGACAAATGAAATTCATACACTATATCCAAACCTTCCAGACCCGAATCTACAGTCTGTGAACAGAACAAGATATGCTGTGAGGGCAGCTGGAGTTGATTCGCAGAGGCCCTTTATCTTCTCTTCCCTTCTTGGACTGCATTGTGTGCCTGGCAGCCGGCCTCAGCTAGTGTTGCCTGTGATATGTAAGTTCTGTACACAGCCTGGTTCTGTAGGGGGTGATCATTACTCTGCCCTAAGGAGCGCTGATGGTGCTTTAACAAATATTTGAAATAAAGACTGTACACAAAGACAGCAAATAAATAAATAAAAGTTAAAAAAAAAGAGAGAGAAAATTCAGTAAAATTGCATCATAAGTGCCAAGGGGAAAATCTTTTAAAAATCTCCATAACTCAGAAGGTCCTGTAAAACACATACTAACAGATACATCGTTCACACCAGAAAGGTGCCATACACCTTTCCCCACATAGGGAAAATAACAAACAAGAACCTGAAATGAGACTCGGACATGGTGTTCACACGCACGCCTTCCATTCCCACAGAAGGAAGCTCACTTGAAGGCTGAGGTACGTAAGACCACAGAACCTTGTTAAGATCAGCAGCCCTTCGCAAACCCAGAGAAAACAGGGAGAGTCACAAATCACCAGTGCCCCTGTCACACGGCACACATGGAGCAGGGCCAGCTGGAAGAAGGCACGGTCTTCACCTGTGATACAGCCTGGGTGAATGACCTTCCATTCCTCGTACACTCAGCCAGGGTGGCCAGAGGGACTTCCGGGAGCTGAAATGGCTTTGTGGGTGTGAGGATTGCAGGATTTCTCAGAACTGACTCTTCCAGTGAACAGCTAGTCATGTGACATGAACAGGGCCAACACACGGGAAAGAAGAGGAACAAGTGAATTCCACAGGAAGGTCAGACGGAGACCCGCTGTGAAAACAATGAAGCAGAAAAGAAAATGTGGACAGATGCAACCTTAACAGCAGTGGTGAGGGACAGATTGCATTTTAAAAAGAGAATAACAGTAAGAAATGTTGGAAACCTTCCAGACGGTGCCAAAGCGAATATTTACAGGGGAGGGTTAGGAGGTCCTGTCATCCAGGCAAAGGGAGCTATTATGAACCGTGTTGCGATAAAGGTGGATATACATGGGTCACAGTGTGATGTCTTTAATTCTTTTGGGAAGACACCTCAAGACAGAATGGCTGGATCAATGAAATTTTGTTTTAGCTTTTGAGAAATCTCCATACTGATTCCCACACTGGCTGTACTAGCTTACTCTCTCAACCAAAACGTAAAAGGGTTTCTTTTTATTGCACCATCACAGAATTTATTACGACTTGCATATTTTTGTGTGTGTGATAGCCATTCTTTCTGCAGTAAAATTCAATCTCAGGGTGGTTTTAATTTGTATTTCTCTAAAGATCAGATAAATCTTGGAAGCGGCCCATTTCTTCATTGGTATATGAATTGCAAAGGGAAACCTAATACGTATACACAATGTTATTTCCTTGTGTAAACAAGGATAAGTTTGAGTCATTTGTAGGAAAAAGAATGCACCTGTGACTATATTATTAAGTGCAACAAAAGACACAAAGCTTAAATACTATGTCAAAGTATAAATAAATTATAAAGTAAAATAAAAGATGAATAAAAAGAAACAGGGAGATAAATCTTTTATAAACATGAAGGTGAGCCAGAGATGGTGGGGAAATGTGCATTAAAACATGACAATTAATGATGTGCAATTAGGATGTATATATTACTAGTACCTACCAAAGATTTATCTTATAAAACTTAAGTGAAATACTTCCATATACAACACCTTGAATGCTCTCTAGAACATTGCAATGCCCTAGTACATTAGATTCTTTTAAAAACATTCTTAATTATATTGCATATTATTTTGGTATGGCACCAAGGACAAGAGGACTACATCTTTAATTCCTTCCAGCATCTTTCATAAAATACAATATTCACTAATATAGCATGGAAATGAAAGGCCCAATGCCAACAATCTAGATCTATGTCACGGCCCATACAACAGTGTAACACTTCCTGGGCTATTTGACAAAAAGGACAGGGTACTCTTAATTTAGGTAAAAATTTACAGTATACTCCATTCAAATATTGTTTATAAGTTTTAACTTCTCTTGCTCATCTTTCCAACACAAATTATGGAAAAATTTTTTACTACTCAGAATTTCTCTAAGACATAGAATTATGCACAAATGAAAGCAAGCCAAATGGTATCTCATAAGAATGACTAGAAAAGTGAAAAGAATCCATAAATATGTGAACTGGAATAAGACATTAACAAAGTGAGAAATGAGACAAAAAAGAATTATCAAATAATACATGTTTATTAGCTATTTGTAATAGCAAACAAATAACAAATAGGAGTACATACAAATGTACGTTATAGTAACATATGCAAAACTAAAAATAAATTAATTCTTTATGGCATTGACATTTGTGGCCAAATTTGACAGTATTAAGAAAATAGAGATAAATAAAACATTCTAAGGATTTGAATAAATTAATTGATCATTTTGAACTATTGAAAAATTGTAAAATTAACTCCTAAAAATTAACTTTACTTTATTACAATAGCATGTAAGGAAAATAATTAAAAATGATTGTAGATAAAATATATATTTCAAAAAATTTTTTTCAAAAATAAGTTCATATAATCAGGTTGCTTGCATTAAAAGTTGATTTACTACTGGTTAGATAATTGATTTACTAATTATTAAATAACTAAAAAAGAGCTATAGAATATGAGGTACACTTTAAATAGCAGGTGGAAAATTAAAATAATTATAGAATATGTGGAAAAAATTATAAAATAAAGAAAAATGTTCTCAACTTGACCTAAGATTCTAGGATGACACAAATATTTATACTAATTTTCAATTTTATCTTTATGGTTGCATTAACATTTAAACATATTGAAACATTGTTACATTCCAATAAGCTTGTGTTTCACAGTTATCTTCAACCTAAGGAAATTAGAAGACAGCAAGTACTTTACTGAAATGTCTTACATGCCATAGAAAGGTATAATATTAAAATTTCTAGCAAGTACACATCTAAGGAATATCACTGCATGCAGATTTTCAAATTATTCAATTTATAAGATTTTAGGTTCTACTATTGTATGA
>PVLD010030294.1:0-17010 GCA_004027595.1 Dinomys branickii
TAAATACAGTGATATCCACTAGTGTTTTTTAACAACTTTATGAAGATATTAATATATCTTAATAATGCATTTATTTTACATGTACAACTCAAAGAGTTTTGGGTCAATTTATCCAGTTTTACAACCATTACTTCAATAAAATTTTAGAATATTTCTGTTACCACATTAAGATTCCTCCTGCCCATTGAGAGTTAATCCTTATTCCCACCCCCAGATCTAGGAAACCACTAGTCTGCATCTGTATGCATAAATTTTCTATTTTTAACATGTCATATCAATGGAATTATAATATGGGCAACTTTTTGTGGCTGACTTCTACTCCACATAATATTTTCCAGTTCATGTCCTCTTATATCATGTCCTGCTTTTCCTTCTGTTCCAAAATGGGATCTCACCACATGGATATGCTGCACTTGGCTTATCCTTTCACCACGTGAGGGATATGTGAGTTATTTCAAGTTCTTGACCATGATGAAAAATTTGCTATTACTAAGAATTAGAAACTTGTGACCATTGTGATGATGATAGGGACACTCTGAGAGCCATTATCAGTGATGACATTGGAAGGGAGGAAGAACTTAAGTCAGCATCAATGGGTGTATCAGTTGAGGACAGGGCAATACAAGGAGAAGAAGAAAACTGGTTAACAGTGGTTAGTGAAAGTTGTCTCGCTTCTGGGAAAATGCACAAATCAATACATTATCATAGTAAATACATACCTACTGTGTGTGTCTCTAAGCAGTCATGACAGTATATAGGAAAAGAGGAAGTTATCAAGCAGAAAAATAATCCTGATTCTTGGTTTAAAACAATTTTCAAAAGGGAAATATTTCTGACAGTTTAAAAAATAAAAGTTAATGGAACACATAATTTATATCCTGCTTCCTATATAGGAGTTTGCCATAGCCCCCACCCCTTTTTAGAAAACATTTGCTATCTGGTATTTAGAAAAGTATGTTCTTGAGACCCTCTAAGGGGGTACTTTTATAGGAAAAGTTTCTGTAGATCTTGTAGCATGGTTGTCAATTCTGTTATTTACAATAAAGCAATCCCAAAATATACTCTACTGCTTATTTAATCAAATTATCAGGTGGCCTGTGTTACCTTGTAGGTTTTTATATAGCTTATTTTTTCCTAATATGAAAAAAGCAAAATATCTATCTCAATAATAGAATATGATGATGTACTTTATTGATAATTTGATTTTCAGATGATTCATTAAACTCTTCTAGTCACTTTGTAGCTAAGCAAGAAGGTCTATAGAAAGACACCTGATTTACCCAAGAGAAAGAATGCTGTAATCCTTTTTATGCTCTGAAATTACACTCCCCTAAAATGCATGTTATATAACAGTAGATGCATTAAATGCCCTGGAAGAAATGAAAAGTCTGTGTTTTTAAGTACATGTATGAGTATTCCAAAGTATATCATCTCTATCTGAAGTTGATAATGAATATTAAAGTTTTTGAGCGATACTGTTGGGATGTTGCATATTAAATTGGTTACATTTCCATATTTCTCAAGCAGAATGATCTCTCTGTCCTTTCCTGTCTCTCTCTGTCTTTCTCTCTCTCTCATCATTAGGATAGTAGTGATCTGTGCAGGACCCATGGTTACAGAGCCCCAGACAGGGGCACCACCATCCTAAAGAAATATAAGTTTCATTTTATTTAGGGGACAAAGAAGATGTCAGTAGGTCACGAAGGACATATCAGCAAGTCAGAAGCAGTCCCTGAGGAAATGTCAGCAGGTTACAGCGTACACAAAAGACACATCACCAAGCCACAAGCTCAGAGCTTCTCCAGCACAGCCCCTCAAAAGCCCAGAAAAAATGTTATATAAAAAGCCTCTTAGCTGCTTTGAGGTACTACCTTGGTTCTTTTCACACAGAGAGATGCTTGTCATGTGTAACAATAAATCTGCTTGGAATGTTGAGTTTACATTTTTTCTTTTTTGTTCAAATAGGAAATGTTAGTATGAGCTAACAAATTATGGTGGTACACAGGATGGGGAAAAATTATAAATATTAATAAATGTGTATAATATAGACTAAATATTCCTGTATTGGTTACTATATCAATACAGATGAAAGGTGAGGAAATAAAAGGAGAATATAATTTCATTATATTGGTTAACATGTTAGGAACTCTAGTAACTCTGGATAGTCTACATAATGATCTATTAGCTCAAAAACATAGAAGGTAGGATCTGATTAATTTCCTACATTTGCATTTACGCATTTAGGAAGATATCTTCTATCCACCAGAATATTTATACCAGTTCTGGAAAAGTGTTTAGTGACTTTAAATTCTAATTTCCCAACCATAATTGATCCAATCTTTGTTAACATTTTGGTTTCATGGTCATATTAAAGGTGTACTTTTTGAAGCTCTTTTAAAAATCCGGTGAGATAATGATTCACTAAAAAATGTCCTGGCACATATAGCACATTCAGACACGAATAGCTGTCATTGTTATTCACTCTTACAAAAATGGCCACACACATTCTGTTCACAGTGAGTGAGAACAATTGTTCTTTGTTATAATCACTGTAAACAAAAAAGACCATCCTACTTTTGAATAAAAGTAGTGTTTTATCCCAGTCCAGTAGTTTTCTCTTAACTATGTTTTCTTTTTCCATGCAGAAACATTTTCATCCATTTTTCTATTGTTTGTTTTATTGTCTATGCCTTTAGGGTTTTATTCAAATTGCTGCCAAGAGAAATACCATGGAGATTTTTCCCTAAGTTATCTTCCAGTAATTTATATTTAAGTCTTTTTTAATTTTTTTTTTTTTTTTTGCGGTACTGGGGATCGAACTCAGGACCCTGCGCTTGCTAGGCAAGCGCTTATTCCACTGAGCTATATCCCCAGCCCCTATATTTAAGTCTTTAACACACTTTAAGGGAGGAGATAAGGGTCCTTTTTTCATTCTTCTGTATGTGTATATAGTTTTCCCAGAACCATTTATCAAAGTGACTCCTCTTTATCCATTCTGTGTTCTTGACAAAAACTAACTGAACATACATGTGTAGTTTATGTCTTGTTTATCTATCCTAATCTACTGGTAAATATTGTCTGTTTTTATGCCAGTACCATGCTGTTTTGATTACCAAAGCATTATGATATGCTTTAAAATCCAGTAGTGTGATGTCTGCAACTCTCCTCTTTTTTTTTTTTCAAGACATTGGTTATGTGTGGTCTTATTTGGTTCCATATGTAGTATAGGATTCATTTTCTATTTCTACCGGGAATGACATTGGGATATTGATAGGTTTTTTACTTATTATGGTTTATACACTGTGTCAACTTGGGGAGTCTAGAGGCTTGACTAAGTGACTCAACAGAGAGCCAGGGTGCTTACTTTATACTCATCCTGAGCCTATACAAGAGAAAGGCATGCAGAGAGTGTGGATGTAGAGAACCACCCCCACACACCCAGGGCAGGTAGGCTTCATTAAAAAAATAAAAGAAGGACTGTCTTCTGCTTCCTTGGAGGAGCTCCAGTCTTCACCTTCATCTTGGTCATCTCCTGGCTTCTGCTACAGACTGTTCAACTTCTGCCTGAGACTCTTCAGACTTCTGGTGTAGGCTTTCCAGCCTTCATCATATATTCTTCAATATTCCATCACAGACCCATCAACCTCCTGATATGGACTGACACAGACATTACAGTAAGCTCCAGGCCTGGGGCTGGGCTCTTCAATCTCCAGCCTGCAGACACCTTTGACACACTTCCTCATCCAACTCTGTGGCTGAACATTGTAAGCCAAATTTATGATTTCTTATACATTTATTTATCTTGTGTTATAACTGTTTCTCTAGTAAACCATGACTGATACAGTATTGAATCTGAAGATTTCTTTGGATAGTATGGACATTTTAGCTATGTTAATTTTTCTTCCATCATTTTGTGGGTAAGGTGCTCCCATTCAAATTACCTTGTTAACATGATTAAAATGGGAACAGGAATAGACATTTCTCAAAAATATACACCTAAATACCGAACAGCATATAGAAAAAATATGTTCAAAATCTCTAATTACAAAAATGCAAAATAAGCCACAAGGAGCTATTATTTTCCGACTGTTTATTATTATAAATATATGAAAGATAACAAATGTGAGTGAAGATGTGGGTTAAAGAAACCCTTTTACACTGCTGGTGGTATTGTAAACTAGTACAATCTTCCAGAAAATGATGCAGATGTTCTTTATAAAGTAAAAGTAGGAATATCAAATGATGCAGCAATCTCACTTCAGTATATATACTGATGTGGTTAGTCACTTAAAATAAAAATTCACAATGAAATTTAAAAATGAAAACAAAAATCCTTCTAATATCTGCAGATCTACAAAAGTCTACGTAATTTTTTTCCTATATAAATTAAATTTATTTTAAAATTTCATCCCTTGTCACGCTCATTTTAAACTTTCTACTTGAAATATATTATGCATCTTGGGAGCAATATTTTGCATAATACATAGTATATTGCAGGTGTTCCCTATATATTTTATTATCAATCAAAAGGTTAATCTGCTACTTTGCTTTAAGTTTTTTATTATTTATTTATTTATGTTTGAGCCAGGGTCTCTCTATGCAGGTCAGGCTGGCCTTGAGCTCACTTTGTAGCCCAGGCTAGTCTCAAACTCACAACGATCCTCTTGCCTCAGCATCCTGAGCGCTTTTAATTTTTATTAATAGTTTCTATAAAGATAAGAGTAATCCTCATTTATGTGTGTTTTAGTTTTTTTGGGGAAAACGTAGTACTAAAATGTACTATGGAATAATGAACTACTTATTTGTACTACTTATTCAGCATTTCTGAAAATAAGTAGTACAAATAACAACTATAATACATTGAATTCCCTCCCTAAACTGGCATCTCATCAAGATAAGGTAATTGAGAAAGAGAAGGAAGCAAATTGTTCAGTGATACAAAGTGAGAAACTAATGAGCCAAAGTGGTTTTTCAGCTCTTTTTTGACACATAAAATTGGAAGCCATGTACTGTGCAGCTTCTCACCTTAATGTTCTTGGTGACTTTCCTGGAAGCAAGCTATCTATAACTTCTCTTGATATAATAATAGCAATAAAAGTGATAATAATTTATCAGAGTTAAAACTGAGAACCAGGCTGACCACTTGAAAACATAACATTCATGCTGTGAAATATATTACCACATTGAATGCTGAAGGAAAAATACATTTATGTCTCACTTAATGACAAGGATATATCTAAGAAATTCATCTTTATGTAATTTCATCTTTGTGCAAAGATTTTTTACTTAGGTGCACCTCTAAACCATTGTACATGGATTCTTGTTCTATTCAAGAGATAAAATAGAAGATACATGAGCATGATGTCCATGTAACACAGCATATCATTTGAGAATAAACTTTTTAAATAAATAGTTGTATGCCCTAAAATAATAATAAAATGTACTCTAGTGCATTATAGGGCCCACATCAACCAGGAACACAGTTCTTTTATTGTCACTGTCAAGTAGAATGTGTTATATATACTAATTGTATGTGATATTCTTTTATATAAATGACAGTGCAATAGATTTGTTTACAGTAATCACAAACGTGTCATTCATCGCACCACAGCATTATGATATTTACAAGGTCACTGGATGATGAAAAAATTTAAGCACATTTATAACCATACAGAATTACTACCATATATGTGCTCCATCATTGAATGAAAACATCAGATGTGATACGTGATTATAATTGACTTTTTAAGGACTAATCAACTCTTTTCTCAACAAACCTGGTTATGACCTCCCTTAGATGCCAAAATATTTACTAGAAGATTCATATGAGAATAATAACAAAATTGTAAAGAGCCCTTTCCCATAAGACAACCTCTCAAGTGTTTTGTAATGTACTTCCTTGATCAGTGTACATATATCCTAAAAGGAAAATATTCCATGTTTTACGTTAAAAGAGTTCAGGGAAGTAACTCCTCCAAAGTCATGTGGGTTATAAGCCAGAAAGCTCAAACCTGGATCTATTTCTAGCTCAAAATTACACACAATGAATTTCTCCCTATTAACTATGTAAACCAGCGAAATTGTAACACTGACAGAATACCAGCTAAAACATGACTACAAAAACATAAGGTCTCCATCTGGCTTGGTAACTTCCTATCTTAGTAGCCTTGGAATAGTATGTTAGATGCTCTCCAGTTCAATTGCCTTACCTAAAATTGGAGATACTATACTTCATCTGGCATATGAAATATGAGTTCTGCAAAAAATGTACATAATTCAAGGTACATAGATGAGTAGTTTATATACTGAAGCATAATAGAAATTCCTTTCAAAACTACTTTTATATCTGTAATCCTGCTATATTCCAAATAAAAGAAATTTCAAGGAAGGTTAATTCTAATATTGATAAATAACTATTGTTAATCACATAATATGTTCCAACAGTGTTATACATAATTTACATAGAATAATTCATTTAATAAGCTTAATAACCCAGGAAAAATGATCTATTTAATACATAAAAATGCGAGACACAGACATAAATCAACAAACCCTGGGACACAAAGCTAGTAATGACACAATAATGACCCTAGCAATATAGCCCAGTACTTAACATATGGTGCTGCTCATTTTGGTAAAATGATCTAGAAATTGAGTTATGATAACATTTGCAATTAAGAGACCCTTGCACAAACAATTCTATGTGGATTCTGGAGTTGTTGCCCTTTATGGAAAACCAAATCTTCTTGGCCAAGATGTCTTACTTGAGACAAAATATGTGACCCACCAAGTTAAAGGAGGAGAGGTTTATGTTGTCTCACAGTTTATAGAAGTTTTAGTCCATAAGTGGCTCACTCCAAAGCAGGGTTGCAAGTGTGGCAAAAGTGCATCACAGAGGATAAACAGTTCATGGCAGGCAGAAGGCAACAGAGGCAGCAAGGGAAACTTTCTATCTCTTAAGGTGGGTAGCACTTACATCCAGGTTGTGGTACCTTCAATCTTACCCAGAAGTATGACCAACCAGAAACTGGACTAATTTATCATTATAGATTCTCAATCTCAGCATCACATACTCTAGATGCAGCCACCTCTGAAAAACCCTCACAGATCACCACATGAGGCTTTGGAGAAACATCTGGACATGAGCCATAGCATAGGACAAGGGTTTTTCTTCACATAAAATAAATTGAAAAACTACTTATTGAAATTAATTATCTAAAGGTATATAATTATTGAATAAAGATTTCTAACCAATGTGGATTAACGTAAATATGATTGTGAATAATTGAAATATATAAAATATGTATTCTACATTATGATGCTAAGAGTATTTGCCAGCAATTAATAGTAGTTACCACAGGTAAAACCAATGGGGAGCCAGAAGCCTCTTTACCTTACTTTCTCTTCTCTCACCTCGACCACCACTTTGCAAGCAAATATTAATGACTCAATGACTCCTTAATCTATGCTTTCACTATTGCTATGGTGGGTATCACCTATACTTTTTCAGTTGTAAGTTCATAAGTAATAACTGTATATATTTATAGTGTAAAACAAGATGTTATGATTCAAAAATACAATGTAAACTAATTACACCAAACTAACATAACTATCACCTCAAACACTTGCTCAGGAAACAGGAATGTTCTATGTGCATACCCGCCTCCAGACTATCCTCACATCATCTCTGTCAGTGTTGTGCTTAAAAGCTGCATTGCTTCTATTTGCATTATCTTTGAGAATTCTGTAATCTTCTGGAAAATCCATTTTGCTTCTCACAGTATGCAAAGACTGCAGGTGTAGGTATGGGGGACGTCAGAATCTGTGATAACCAGGTGATTACAAAAATCACACTAAAAATTAAATATATTTCACCACTTCTGGAATCTGATCATTAAGTGGAAGAATAACATCAGTACAAATCTGACTACATTACAAAGGAGGATATGTCATTATGTAATAAGAGTTGGGTGTGTAGCTCTTTTCTTAGTATGTGAAAAGCGGAGGTACCACAAAAAGAAAAAACTAAGCAACAAAATTAGCAAATAAAACAATGGAAAAATCATAACTAAATGGAAGACTTCAGGAGAAAATTATATTTGACTTTATTTCTAGATATAACATTTGAAGAAGTTACAAGAATAATGTCAAAGATTGTATCTATTTAAGTATAATCCTTTAGAATTCAAAAACCTGATTATCTTTAAAATATTTTGCTTGCATATGATTTAAGTGTATTAAAATCAGCCTAGTAAACCACTGCAGGAAATTGTTGTTTAAATGAAAAATGCTTAGAAGAAAAATCTCTATAGAAATATTTCATAAACTGTTTCTATTAGATAATAGTAAGAAATTAAAAATACTTACTGTCCATGAATCCTTATTTGATTAGAATTTTGAAAATTTTGACAGATAACTTAGTTAAAAAATAAAAGTGTGTGTGGGCCAGGGATATCGCTCAGCAGTGCAGTGCCAGCATGGTAAGCACAAGGCCCTGAGTTTCAGTCAAGGGACCAAAAAGGAAAAAATATATATATGTATATTTGAGACTTATATGCTTTTTGCTCTTTAGTGGCCAACAAACTTACATACTACGCTTTCAAGCTTTTCCTGCACTATTTGTATTTCTTGAGTCTCCATTTGGTACTGACAAAAATCTATTAGAAGGTGTGTCCCCATTCATTTAGATAGGATTGCTTTCAGTTGGCGTTGAGAAAAGAAACACTCTATTAAATGCCAACAAAAGTCATATTTTACTCTAAGCTCTTCCTGTGAACATTTCTGTATTTTCTATCTTACTCTTAGACATCCAAAAACTAAGACTTGACCTTAGTGGTGATATATTTGTCAAAAATTTTTTTTCTTGGAATCAAATCTTTCTTAATTTAAGAATATTTCTGAAAAGACACTTTTATCTTCAATTGGATTATGAAATTTCATGTGTCACTTCTGCAAAGTATATATAGCATGAAAGATCTTAAGAGGAATCATTTATGTAATACAGTCTTATAGGCTCAAAACCTGCTTAAACATACTTAGTTGGAATCCACAGATGCAGTGTTCTTATATGGTAGCATAGAGTATTTTTTCTCAAAGATGTGATCAAATACTAGAATAGAAAATACATAACACCATATATATCTTTTTTTTTTTTTTGGCAGTACTGGGGATCAAACTCAGGACCCTGCGCTTGCTAGGCAGGCGCTTATTCCACTGAGCTATATCCCCAGCCCCACCATATATATCTTTAAATATTTTCATATAAGTTTTTCTTCCTATGTAACATTCAACTATATATCAGCTTTAGTTTAGAAATAGTTCTTTTATGTAGATAATATATTTTGAAGACATTTTTCTGTAAACTCTATCTTGCTTAGGTCTCTAAAAAGTATCAGGTTTGGAGACAGTTTCATTAACCAATTACTATTGTTAAGAAGAGTGGATACACCTTAATTTCCTTTTTCCTCTTTTTCTCACATATAACTTAAAGAAAACAAATTGGATTTCAGATGATTAATGTATAAATATAAATATCTTTTGTCACATCATTTTTATTACTGAATATTAGTCATATAGATTAATGGTTTTCATTTTGGCAGATTAGTATATGCATGTAACATACTTGGATCATTTTTACTCGCTCATCTTTTATCCTTTCTTTATATTTTTACTTTTCCTTCTGCATAGTGTCATTGTCAATTATTTTAGACATATTTCTAGTATTCTCTCTATTACATCTTTATCTAATAAAGAATCAATTTCAAGAATATCTTAATATATGGGAAGTATTGTCACTACTTTTGTAAGAGGACAAAGCACCACAAATTCTACAGCGTACATATGTTGATACAAATATTTTTGAAAGCATATAAGTACTCTATGGTTTGGTTTATGCGTTAATTTATTATGCTATACATTTCACATTAAATTAGTTGTTTTATATATGTTTGAATTTGCTAGAGTTGGAATCTGCTAATCTTCAAGAGATCTACATGCTTTATTTTTTTGCTAAATTAGGACAAGCAAGCAAAAACTACAAGTAAAAATAAAAACAGTATTGTTCTAAGATAAAGTTACTATTTCTTTGACTTAATGCTCTTAACCAGTACAAAATGCACTTTTTAGTAAAAGCTATAGTATACTCCAGACAGACCACACTTACATGAAGATCTTTATCTTAGAAACATCTAATTATTTTCCATTTTTCTGCCAGTATAACTAATTTATGTTGCTTTTCTGTGTGTGTGTGTGTGTGTGTGTGTGTGTGTGCTTATTTTTAATCATCCTTCAAAAGCTTTTGAAAACTAAAAAATAATATAAACTACTTCATCTATACCATTTCTCATTTTGTCAGTATGACTTGTAAGGCAGAAGATGTACTTTCAATCTTAATAGACTTTTATTATATAATATGTTAAGTGCTTTTTATTTAATAGGTGAATTATTTTGGGAATGCAGAATTTGTCAGAATCATTAATTTTCCACAATGAAACTATGCTAACTAGTGTTGATGGAAAAGGGATTGATTTAAAACAACTAGTTATTTCCTAAGTAATTCCTGAGAATTTTAATTAGCATATATTAATTATACAGAGTAATGGGTTTCATTGTGGCATTTCATACAGGTCCACAGCATGCTTTGATCATATCTACCTCTTCACTACCCCCCATTACCCTCACATCTCCTCAAGTATCCTCTTCCTCTCTTAGAAAAAGTTCTGAATGTAGGAAGCATAGCCCAAAAGGTCAAACATGGAGGGCATACAGTGTGAACCAGCATCCAAATTCTGCTTCAGTCGGTTTCCTGGTAAAATTCTGCCTCCAAAGTAGAACCCAGTTGTATTTTTTTAACCTAAAAATGCATAAGGGATGTCTCCTTCTTGGACTTCCATGTTTGTTTCTGAAAGCCCATCCTCACACTGGCAGCTCTCCCTTCACTCTTGTGGGGAGACTAGCCTTGGTACCTTGCATCTGATTGGGGTTAGCACATACTCATCCATTCTCTAGGCTCAACAACCAATGCCAATGATCTGCTTCAATTTTAGAGGGACAGAATTCATGTGCGAAATTTTCCAAACATAGGAGGTCTGGATATGACAGCTACATTATAAAAATTCACCAGAAGTACATTAAAAAGCAAGTAAATTAGATACTAGTAAAAAAAAAAAAAAAGAGTGAGAGCGGGACTTGAAACACACTACACTCTAAAACAACAAAGCATGGCTCCTCACAGAAAGCCCTGTTAATAGACAGTGATCTCCAGCAGAGTGTATTTTGGCAGATACAGGAGATAGATTGTAATGTAATACAAATTTAAATTTTGTAAAAATTACTTAAAAAAAACATTTCCGTTAATCCCCCTCCAAATACTCCGATTCGCTTTAAACACTTACCATTCGTGCCACTTCCTGAAGCAGTTTTGAAAGTTGTCTTTCATATTTCTATGAGGTCTGACCAAAAAAGCATGAGTTCTGCTGTTGAGGGCCATCCAACAGACAGGCAGGCTCACAAATACATTATGATTTGTTCTTATCCATCTTGCTGTCAGAATTTTGCACCATACAACTTCTGGCTGTTCTCCAAAGTCAGAATATCCATGAAAGGTAAATTGTTGAGTCGGGTCAGGACATCCAGGCAGTTATGGCAGGACAACTAAAAATAATTTCAGAACCACTCCAAAAAGTGCCAAAAATGATGAGATCATTGGGTTAAAATGAGGAAGAATATTTTGAGTGGGATTAATGGGAATGTATCTTTTAGTGTAGTAGTTTTTTAATTTGAAAGTTCATCCTGTTTTGGTCATATACAGTGTTTTTGTCTTAGTTCCCTTGTTCTGCTGTAACAATACTTGAGACAAAGAATAGACACTTCTTTCTCAGTTTTGGAGAGCAGTGAGTCCAAGATCCAAGTGCATAAAGGTATGATTGAGGAGGGCTCCTCTGCTTCCCAGTAGGCACATTGGTCCTGCATCTTCCAGAGGAGAGGAACACGGCGACCTCACCTGACAGAAGTGGTGAACACCAACAAAGCCTGTGTTATAAAGGCTTAAATCACATTTGAGAAGGAAGAGCCTTCATGGTCTAATCACCCTTTAAATTCCCTCTTTTTACTGTTATCATATGGGCAACAGCTGCATCTTAGAGGAGACACATTTAAACTATAACTTTTTAAAAAATACCACTTAGAACTGACATTGCTCAAATTCTTTCACACTTCTTTCCTACTCAAAGCTTAGTCCACAAAAATTGTATTATAAGCATCAGATAAGAGCTTATTAGAGTTAGAAATCCAAAAGACTAACTTCACCCCCGACATACAAAATTAAAAAATGTATTTTTAAAAGCTTACACGGTGACTGATATGGTGGTCAGCAATGTTCTTTATGCACAATGTTTTTGAATAAGAGAACTTTTGAATAAAACCTTTACATATAAGCCAGGTATTTAAACTGGTAAAAATAGAGCATATGTTGTTGAAGTGGCTGCCAATTTCCCAAAAGAATACTAAAAACTGCTGTTTCTGTGAAGTGGCCCAGCAAACATCTCGAAGAATTAAAGATCAGCAATTCATTGTTAAAATTAATGATTCTTATTGTATAGGAGACTGTCAGAATAAGTCCACACTAGGCCCACAAAGTTCTGCTAATAAATCCTGGATTCATATGCTAAATTGGTTCAAATTATGTGTATACCACGTATACAAATTGTATGTGAATTTGGCTTCTATGAATAAATTTCACAATGCCATTTAGAGCTCATAGATTTTAAATGCAAGTATGCAAAACGTTGGCACAGAGTAAACCAATAAAATTAGGTAAAGAGAGGAAGAAACCTAAAAACAAATTAAGAAATTGAAATTCATCAAGAGTGTTTGTAACAAAATTAACACCAGAAAAATTGAATCTGTAGGGGATGGAAGTGAGAAACTGCACCTTTTGAAATACAAGCAGAAACTTAAGGGGAGAAAAGTTTCCTTATGCAGCTCTGCTTGCCAAGTACAAAGCCACTCACAGCTAAAGAGAAGACAATTCAATTTGGCTATATAAAAATGTATCAAATGTTTGAAAAATTATAGTGTGTTTAAGTTTTCTGAAAACATCTTGTGAAACAAGCAAATTAATGAAAGAAAATTACATAAAAATACTTCTCAGAATTCTGTAATATCAGCAGAATCTATCGAAGTACTATAATATCTAAATGCTTATGGAAAAGATTATAAAATAAATGAAGTTATGATTTGTTTGTAATAGTTACAAAGCCTACTGGATACAGATATTCAATTGCTCAAGAAATATAGAACCAACCAAATAAATCACCATGCAATGCAATTGATTATGAGATAAAACAAGAATACCTTTTTAATCTTTAAAGACACAACAAGTCCATATTTAATATAGTAAAAACTTCCAAGGTCATGCAGACAGCAAAGTATTTAATAATAACACTGAGAAATCTGTCTATTTAGTAGAATATTACACCTGTTCTGTTTCACCTTTTCTATATACTAAATCGAATTTCTGATAGACTAATAGAAATCTATATGAAATTAGAAAACATATACAATAAACAGCAGATGAATAATTATTCTATGTAAATGATTTTCAAATTTGAGAGTGTAACAATTTTGAGAAAGTTAAATAAGTGTAGACTTTATGAAAACAACCTGACAGTAAAATGAAGAAGCCAGGAATTCAAATAAGAGAAATAAGAGATAGTCACTAAGATATCAACAGTGCTTCACTAGCAAAACTGAGAATTAGAAACACTTCAAATATTGAACAGCAGGAAATATTTTAGTAGCATGATTTTTGCTTTCCTTTTCCTTTTGTTGAGACAGGGTCTCACTATGTAGTTCAGCCTAGCTTTAAACACACTGACTATGCAGCCCAAGCTAGCCTCAAACTTGCAGTGATACTCCTGCCTCACCTTCCCAAGGGCTGGGGTTACTGGCATGCACCATGATGCCCAGCTAGTAGCATGATTTTCAAATTCTCAGTTTCTAAAGAATTTCATTATAAAAAAGTAAGGTAGAGTAACATAAAATTAATTTTGTTTGAAATGTCTTTTCTGAATTGTTAAACAGCCAAATTTTTGACACTCCATTATTGTCATATGTTTTATAGCTTATAAATGGTTATCCTAAACATCAGTTTAGTCTTACATCTTTCTAGTAAGCCAAGTAACTCAAGACATTATTTCCAATATTGCTAAAATAATAGAATTGATTTACTTGCAAGACACTTTTCTTTTGCTCATCCAATTTTAAACTATGCCTTTCGCTTCCCAACTTTATTCCTAGGAAGCTGATCTCAATAGACTGCAAACCAGAGTCTTCTTCCTCTGCTTCTGGTTGTGTGGAAGCAATAGAAATCACTGGTAACAGAGGTGAGCATTGGAGGGATAGTAATATTTTTTACACTACTTTACTCTCTGCTGACTGACAGGGTCACAGTGGCTGCATTTTCTAAGAAAGGCTATAGCTGGCATTGTATAGGACCTCTTCCCAAGCTTAGCTCTCACAAGACTCCAGTATTACTATGCCTTCCTTTGGCTCTTCAGACCTGGGGGGACGAGAGATTACTAGCATTACTAGGGCGTCGCATGCTTCACAATACTTTCTGATGAGTTCTGCCTTCTTCTATTCATTTTTCCATTGTGTGCCATCTGTATACTGTTAAGACTATGATGGAGAGATACCTAGAGAGTTTATAGACCTTTCAGTTACATCACAGAAAAATGTTAGAACTCTGTTAGAAACTTTAATATTTTTACTAGATCACGTTTTTGGTAAGTGACATTTTCTTTTGAATTATAAGATTAACCTATATTACGGAGACAAAAACATGGCTTTGACTATCTAAAATATATCTTTAAGTGAAGACAGATTTTATATCCAACTACAAGTATTATTATGGCAGTAATGTTTATGATACCAGATTTTACTAAGGTGTCACTCTAAGTATAGTGTGGACCGCTTTTGCAGATGGGCAACAAGGAAAACAGTGACATGAATGACATAAATGTGCTACAAAAAAAGAAGAACCTGTCTACAGAACTATTACAAAACAGAACGACCTACATTTATATAATTCCTGCAAATGAGATGTATATATCTGACTCCTGATATAAGACCAAATCTGAAAGTTGTAATACACAATTACTCCTTATTTTTAGCTCTTAGTTCCATTTATTTTACTATTTTTTGGAGATATATTATTAGAAGATATTATAGAGGGTAAATTTTATGAGATAATTTGGCTTTTTATAAAGCTAGGATGAGCCGGGCATGGTGGCACATGCATGTAATCCTGACCCTTGGGAAGCCGAGGCAGGAGGATTGCTGAAAGTCCGAGGCCAGGTTGGGCTACTTAGTTCAAGATGATCCTAAATTGAATAGCAAGACCTTGTGCCAGAAATAAATAATAGATGAATAGCAAGCTAAAAAGATAAAAACCAGAGAGACTTCCGGGAAGGTGGCGACCAGGTGAGCAGCAGAGGGAAACTCTCCCAGAGACTGATACTTTGCGTGCGGGTGCCCAGTCCGTGGATGCAAAATTCCAACTGATCAGGTTGCTGTCCGCAGCCTGAGCATTAAAGGGCCGGTTGGACAAGCCGCACGGTGAGAAGTGGGCGGATCCTGAGAGCTGGGCGCCCCAGGGATCGGTGCTGTGCTTGGGCCGCAGCTCTGCTCAATCCGCATACAGCCTGAGAGAGCGATTGCGGCGGGACAGAAGTTTCTAGCTCCTGAACCCGATCGGCTTGGAGGCGGCTTTAACCAGGATTTGTTGGAGGCGGCAGAGCAGAGTAAACTCAGAGAATGCGCTACTGGGGCAGATTGCACCAATCTGGGCAGCTGTCCGGGATCGCACTCAGAGCCCAGCCCCCGCAGCCGGCACCGCGTGAACTGTGGCAGGTGCAGTCGGCAGGATTTCTGAGTCGGGAAAAAGCTTGATCCAGGGAGATACATCTGAATGGCATTCCTCTCTGCACGATCCCAGGGTGAGTTGAGTGGGTGCCCTAACCGGTTTTTCCTGAATTGGGAAGAAGCTCTGCCCAGCGAGTGACATCCAAGCAGCTTTAATGACTGCAGGATCCCCCGGGTAGGAAGAGCTAGCTAGGCGCCCCGACGGGATTTGTGAGGGGGGAAGGAGCTCCACCCAGTGAGGAACACCTGAGTGGCCTGTCTGCAAGGTCCCTGGGGCGGCGAGCTGTTTATGCGCCCCAGCCAGGTCTCGGGGTAGGGAGTAGAAGTGGAAATCACAGCAGACAGCTTAAGGGACATTCTCCCAAAGAGAAGGAATCATTGGAGCAGCCTCTGCAGCACACCTTTGCCTGCTGAACTGCCTGGGGAATTTATAGCTCCACATTTTGAATCTGATACCCAAAAATGGGAAAACAGAGGAACAAAACGCAGTCTCAAAACTCAACCCCACCCAGAACAAGTTTTGAATGCGGGGATACAGGGGAACCAGGAAGCTGCATACCTGCAAGTTACGAAACGATTGCATCTGAAATGAAACAACTCCAACAGGCCATAAAAGAGCTTAAAGCAGAAACAAGCCACATACCTGCAATGATTTCTCAGACAAAAAACGAGGTGAAAACAATGATGGAAGATATGTTCCGTACACATAGAGAAGAAATAGACAACAGACTAGGAGATAATAGGAAACAAATGGAAACGTTACAAGAGCAACTTAGGAATGAATTACCAAGAATGAAACAGGTCCAAAGAGAATGCCAGGATTTGAAAACTAACGCTGAAAGTATGCAAAACCGTTTAAATGAAAGCGAAGATAGAATTTCAGAACTTGAAGGCAGCATGGCAGCTTATGAGCATGAAAGGAAGAATCTCATGATATCATCAAAGACACAAGAAAAGTCAATCCAACAGCTCCAAGATGAGGCAAAACGTAACAATATTCGAATTATAGGAGTGTGTGAAACAGCAGGAGATCTCACAAACGATATAAAAAGAATATTTGCTGAAATAATAGCAGAAAATTTCCCA
>PVLD010030295.1:0-17004 GCA_004027595.1 Dinomys branickii
TGGGCCTTTCCCACGTCTCGCCCCGGCAGCCTGGTCCGCCCTACCACATCTCCCCCGGCATCTCAGAGAAATACGCCCAGTTTAAACTTCCCAGCCGAGGTCCCGGCATTCACGCTCGCCAAGTCTGTCTCGAGCTGGTGGTGTTTATTAAGGAGGTTCGCTCCCTTGCTGCTCACCTGGTCGCCATCTTCCCCGGATCGCTACTCATTTTTGAGTGTTGACTTTGTATCCACCTACACTGCTGAATTTGTTTATTAAATGTACAAGTCTTTTGCTGGAGTTTTTGGGGCTTCCTATGTAGAATATCATGTTTTCTGCAAATAATGATAATTTAACTTCTTCCTTCTCTACTCTTATTCTTTTTTTTCCTTTCTCTTGTCTCATTGCTCTGGCTAATTCTTCCAGAACTATATTGAATAGGAGTGGTGACAGTGGATATACTTGTTTAGTTCCTGATTTTAGAGCAAAAGTTTTCAGTTTTTGACCATTTAGTATGATGCTGACTGTTGGTTGGTCATAGATATCTTTTATTAGATTGAGATAAAGATCACTGATTGCAATTTTCTGTAGGGTGTTCATTGTGAATGGGCGTTAGACTTTGTCAAGTGCAGTTTCTGTATCTACTGAGATGATCATGTGATTTTTGTCTTTGGTTCTGTTAATACAGTGTATTATCTTTATTGATTTGCATATGCTGAACCATCCCTGCATTGCTGGATGGATCCTACTTGGTCATGTATAATGTTCTTGATCATTTGCTGTATTCTGTTTGCTAGTACCTTATTGAAGATTTTTGCATCTATTTTCATTTGATATTTCTCTGTTGATTTTTTGTGTAGTTGATCTATTTGTGAGAGTGAGGTGTTAAGGTACCAACTGTGTTAGTGTTTTTTGGTTTCTCACATCTGTTAATATTTGTTTTATGTATTTGGGTGGACTGGTGTTTGGTGCATATATATTTATGATTATTATCTCTTCTTCTTGGAGTTTTCCCTTAAAAGTATGTAGTGACTTTTGTCTCACTTGATTAGTTTTGGCTTAAAGTTTACATTGTCTACCTGATTTTACATTTACATTGTCTAACAGAATAGCTGCCTATGCTTTTTTTCTGGTTCCCTGTGGCATGTTTTCTATCCTTTGACTTTTTTAGTCTATGAATTTCTTTTTGGGTTAAGTGTGTTTCTTGAATGCAGCATATTATTGGATCTTGTTTCTTGATTCATTCTGCTAGTCTGTTTCTTCTGATTGGTGAGTTGAGACCATTTATATTGATTGTTATAACTGATATGTATTGCCTTATCTTTTTCATGCTATTTCTTCTTGCTAGTTCCCTGTCTTTCTCCTCTGTTTAATTGCTTGCCCTCGTGGCAACTTCTTTCTGTTTGTGCTCTTGTGTTTGTGGTCTTCATTATCTCTTTCTAACATATCCTTCAGAGCATTCTGTAGAACTGGTTGGGTAGTCATAAATTTATTCATTTCTTTGTCAGAAGACCATCTTATTTCTCTATTTGTTTTGATTTCTTTTTGGTACTGGGAATCAAACTCAGGACCTTGCACTTGCCAGGTAGGCACTTGTGCCACTGAGCTATATTCCCTCTCCATTTATTTTGAAAGATAGCTGTGCAGGGTACATCAATATGGGTGGAAGATGGTTTCCTTTTAGGACTTGAAATACCTCCCTCCAAGCTTTCCCTGATTTGAGGGTTTGTGCTGGGAAGTCTGCTGTGATTCTTATGGGCTTTCCTTCATAGGTGATTTGTTCCTTTTCTCTAGTTGCTTTTAAGATTCTGTTCTTGGTTGAATTTGTGGAGCTTGTTTATTACATGACTTGGTGTAGATTTATTTTGGTCATGGCTATTTGGGGTTCTGTGTGATTCATTTATTTGTATGTTAAATACCTTAAGTTTGGAAAGTTTTCTGACATTATTTCTGTGAAGAGGTTTTTTTTAGTGCTTTTGTGCTGTCTCCACCTTTCTCACTGATTCTAAGCAATCTTAGGTTGTTCTTCTTTGCTTCATCTTGTAGCTGTTGGGTTCTGTTTTTGTGGACTCTTGCTGTTTTTAAGGTATCTTTCCTTTCCTGGTCACTAGTCACAATCATCCTGTCTTCTAGATCTGATATTCTACCTTTGTCTTCATTCAGTCTGTTGCATATACTTTCAATGGAGATTTTAGTCTCTTGAATTTCTATTTGGCTCTCTTTCATTAATCCCATTTCTATGATGCACATTCATGTTGTCCATCATTTTCCTGAGCTTCTTTAATCTTTTCTGTGTCTGCTTCAATGTCTTCCGTTTTGATTGTAATTTCTTTTTTTTATCTCAGAGATTATTTTTTTCTATGGCTTCTTCCATTTGTTTTTTCACTTCTGCTGCTATCATTTCAGACAGTTTCAGTGGCTGACTTCTGCATTCCTCTCTCTTTGCACTCTGGACTTGTCATGGGGAGGCCAGGCATTTTGGGTTGCATTTTGCTTCTTCATCTTGTCATTTTTCGTTTTTACTTTACTTTGTTTTCTGTGTTAATGCTGGTAGATTTCTTGTGTTAGATAGCTTTATCCCCACTTGTTAAGGTTTTCCTAGGAAATATCTGCTCCTCCGGATGTTTTCCAGTTGTAGGTAGCTGTTGTTTTTTATGTCTATCCCAAGAACCTACCTTCTCCATATATTAAGAAGGTGAAGTTGCTATCTATTTGACTCAGGGTCCATTCCTTTGATACTGGAATATGTTAATGATTATGGCCCCTTACAATCACAGGGTTGTCATACAGGAGAGAAAAACTGATTATAACAGATATGACATCCTGGTTAAAGTAATATAGTTAGCAATAACAATGGACTCAAACAAGATGTGGTAACTACTAGCCTGATATCTTTAGCCATCAGTGCAAGTAATAACAGTTATATAATATAATCCAACTTATACCAGGAATTTGTATGCAATGATTTTCCACTTAGTAAAGTGATTTTACCCTGTTGTGTGGGGGGCTTAAGAGGGATGGGGGTAGGACAGAGAAATGAATGAGGTTAAATATAGTAGTAGTAAGGTTGGGGGGCATAGGATGATCATCCAAGTTTTGGGTAATTATAGGATGCAGGTGGGAAAGACTGGAAGAGAACACCCAGGAGTACTGGAGAGAACCAGAAAGAGAAGAGACAATGTTTACTCACATGAAAGTATCATAAAATCAAGTGAAAGATAATTGATGAGAGGAAGAGGACAAGTAGAGTAAAACAAAAAGGCTGGAGACCTAAATCGTGAAAGAAAGAGGAAAGAGAAAAGAAGAAAAAAAGGAAAAAAGAGAGATAAAGGCCCCAGGAAACAAAAATAACCACACACACTGAAAAAACAACATACATACTGAAAGAAAAACAAAACAGAACAAAACAGAACAGTGAGAAAAAGAAAAAAACCCCATGAACCCAGCCAAATACAAAGAGGAAAACTAAGACAGAGAAAAATAAAATAGTGGAATTCCTCTAAAGTCTACAGTTCTGTGGTAGGTCCAAGTCAGAGCCCAGAAATGTATACTCTAGCACAGACTGCAGGTGATTTGTGCTAGCTTTGGGTCTGGTCTTGTTCTCTGTTTTATTTTTTAAATTTTATTTTAAAGAAAGAATACCCCCAAATCGAAAACAAAGACAAAAGTAAAACAACAAAACTTATACAGAATTTCAAAACAAAGTGATAGGAAATTAACAATGGTTTTTGTATTACATATTGTTGTCTTCTAAATAGTTGCTCAGATTACCAGATATAGGCATACAAGGTTGATCAAACAGTTAAGCATTAACTGTTCCTATCAATAAACCAATAGAGATTAGTAGTACAATTATCTTAGCTACCATATATGTATTTCCCTTTATTTTTTTCTTTTTTTCCCCATCCCACTTCTTCTTTCCTTTAAAAAAAAGATAAAGGGGAAATAAAGAAAGGAAAAAAGGAAAAAAGATATGTATATATAACATATACTATTGGCTATATAACAATAGTAACAATCTTACTTTTGGCTATGTAACTGTCAGATTGTTACATAGCCAATTTCTCTTAGTTCATTAAAAAGAAAGTATTGTGCTAATATTGTATAGTCAAGATATGATGCCTGTATCTTGTATTCTGAATAACTCCTAGGAAGACAACAATATAAATGTATCAACTATTGTAACTGTCCCAATAACCTGTTTTTAAACTTGTTTTCATTTAATGTTTATCTTTTTTGATCTTGGTCTCTGGATTTGGGAGATGGGATTAATTTTCTGTGGCTGGAGTTCTCCCCAGCTGTTTAGAAAAGAAAAGAAAGAAAATAAAGGGCGGGGGGTGTGCAGCAGCCCATCTTTCCTGCTTCTATTCCGAGGGTTTTTGTCCCCAAGCACATTGCTGGCTCACCTAACTTACCACCTGCTGGCCCCTTTTGTCACTGTTGCTTCAGTTTCTGGCCTTTCAGATGGTGGGAGGGAGGATTCCCAGCTTTTCCACTGGTCCTTGGTTGCTGAGACTCTTCCCAGTGACCCTGGTCACCACCAGGACCCACCAGTTAGAGGGAGGAGCTGATCTCTGTGCCCCTCCCCGAGGTTTGAGGTTCACCTGGGTCCCACAGATGGAAGAAGGGAGAAGCCCATCGTGAGGAGTTTCTTTTGCTGTCTTCTATGTTCTGGATTCTAGAGAATTAAGAAAAAACATTACTAGGGACAAAGAGTGACATATATAATGGTATAAAATGGATGAATTTGCCAAGTGTCTTGGTTGTCTCTCGTTGCTGAGACAAAATACCCAACCCCTCAAATTAAGGAAGGAAAAGTTTAGCTACCATATGTGGAGGTTTCAGTCCATACTTGGCTGACTCCGAGGCAGAGTGGCACATGGCAGAGGGCAAACGTTGATGGTGGTGAAAGATAGCAAAGCAACAAGAGCAAAAGGGGGGAGCAACAAGCCTCTTTTCCTCCCTGATATTGTAAGCCGGTACCCCCACCCAGGGGCTGTGTAGCACTCACATAATCTCCATGCCCTCCTCTTGTACAAGGCTCAGGTTGAATACAAAGTAAGGACCCTTGTCCCCTGCTCAGTCACTCATTTTACCTTCTAAACTTCCAACATTGACAAAATGAACAACATTCTAGAGCAGGCAGGGCAAGTCCTTTCACTCCAGGATGTAGAACAGCTGAGTTACTTAGTTAAACTTCTAGATTCCTCAAGTTGACACAATGTATCAACCATAACACTAAGTAGACATAAAATTCCTGAATATGTGCCTTGTAGTTGAACTTTAAAAAATTTTTATTTTATCTGGTAATATGAACAACTAATTTGAAGACAACAATATGAACTTTAAAATAAATAAAACAAAATGGATAAAACTGAAAGGAGGAGTAGGCAAATTCGAGTATCAACTCTTCTTTCCTAGTAATTGATGGAACAAGTAGACAGAAAATGAGAAGTTTTTAAAGGTTTGAATGATATCATCATGAGGTGGACCTAACTGAGGAACTTTTCTTTGCAGAAGATCTTGTTTGGTAGGGAAGGTTACTGTGGTGACAGACTTTTGTTTCCTGAATAGAAATCTATGCCTCTGGGATGCAGACCACTCCTTGGAGTTGGCCTGGAGCTGCACGTTGCAACCTACATGCTGGCAAGTTTGATGAAGATTGGGAATGTGTTCTGGAGTATATGGAAGGGCAATGTTAGCAGGGCCTCTGGGTCAGTGGGAGAAATCACATGAAGACAGGAGGAGTTCACTAATGCTAGGACTCACGTCTTTCTGGTAAGCTTTCATCTGCTGAAGTTATACAGAGTAGCAGATGTGGTCACAACCCAGGAAGTTGGGCCTGGGTAGAGAGCTGCAATAGTTGAAACAGTGCTAAGAATCCTAGGGAATATCCTAGAAAAATATCTCTAGCCTAGATGTAAGGGAAGGAACAGGCTCTCAGAGACCAGCCTTCTGCAACTTTCTAATGTTTTGAGGTGGTCAGGGATGACCTAGTATCCATAGGTGTGTTCATCTCTTCACCTCATCATAGTCTTCTCTACTTCACAGGACCAGGACCTTCAACTGTGGTTGTTGAATCAGTATATAATAAGACATATAATAAGAAACAGAGAATGAGATGATGCAGATTAACACAACTGTTTGTAGGAATACTGCACAGACCATTTAGTGTGTCACATTCATAGGCTGTTTTTCTCATCACCCTCATTGCTGATGTGGTGACAAAGGACTAGAAGTGATGTTGGAAGGGGGCGTGGTCAATAATGTATAAACTGGGGCTGACACATACACTGTTAGGGCCAACTATACTAGTGTAGCTGTAGGTTTCTGCCCCAAATGGGCAGTTGTGGATTTCGAATCTTGCATTTTGGGCATCAAATGTGTGGTGTCAAAACAAATATCATCCATGGGTGATTAATTCAGAACCTCATTAATAGTATGTTGCAAATATCTGGTCCATTTTTCAGCCCTTTTTATCTGCCTCCTCTTTCTTCCACAAAAACAATAACAATAATGACCACCTCTATGACCATTGGTGCAATATAAGATGCTTTATGTAAAACATTTATTTTAATCTACAAAGAGGTTCTGTAAGAAGGTGTTATTTTCATATTATAAGTTTGAGAAATCAGAGTCTTGTAGATACGACACAATATTTACTGCTTTTAATCTAGTTTTTAAGTAGAGGAATAAAAGACAGATGCTTCTGTCTGTGTGCTGCGATAAAGGGTATCTTTACTTTTCTTGCATCTTGTCTGTGTTTGTGCAAAGTCCATTGATTATGAGAGTTGACAGTATTACAGTTGCTGCCAAAGCCACAAGTGATATGTAGAACTCAGAACCGGAGGATTCTGGGACTGAAATTCAGACATGTCTCCAATCAGTGTGTTTCAGTGGTGAGAGATGTTCCCACACTCACTTCTTGCTCGGTGAATCACCAGTTGCTTCCTTTAATGATTATATTCTGGAATCCTGCCTCTATCTCCATCTCCCTTTCAAATTATGTTTAACTGGTAAGTGTGTACCTTCATTCAAATATTATCTTAGTTTTCTTGTTCATCAAACAAATTCACTTCTGAATTGGAATAACTGTAGGGTAACAGAGTGTAATTGGATTGAGAGTGCTAACAAAAGGGTAGGTCGTGGAGTTACCTCAGAGTTTGGGACATACTAAGGTGGGTAGCTTGAGACAATGTGGAGGAAAAGTTTGAGATGAGGGAATTGGGGACAGGGTGAGGTCAGAAATTAATGCAACAAAGAGTAAGAAAAAAATAAAAAGAATCAATGAATCAAAGAGTCTGTTCTTTGAAAGGTTAAATAAAATTGACAATTTTTTGGCCGACCTCATCCAAAAGGAGAATGACTCAAATCCATGCAATTAGGTGTGAAAAGGGTGAAATCATAATAGGTTCTGAGAAAATCTAGAAGATCATCAATATTTCCGTCAAGAACCTGTTTTATAATAAGATGGAAAACACAGGAGAAGTGGGCAGATTCCTAGATACTATGAATTACCAAAGTTAAATCAAGAAGACATAAAAATTCTAAAGTAGCCATTCTTTCTGTAGTGACATAGAATCTCAGTGTTGTTTTAATTTACGTTTCTCAAATGACTAGCGATGTTAAACATTTTTTCATATATTTATTTGCCATTTGTATTTCTTCATCTGAGAAGTACATATTCATGCCAGATTCTCCTTTTTGGATTGGGTCTTTGAATTTTGGGAGCCTGGTTTTTAAAAAATTCTTTATATATGCTAGATAGAAGTCCTTTGTCTCAGGGGCAGTTGGCTAATTGTTTTTCCCCAATTCATGTTTTTTTTCACTCTGCTGGTGATTTCTTTTTTTCTTTCCTTTTTTTTTTTCGGTACTGGGAATTGAACTCAGGACCTTGTGCTTGCCAGGCAGGTGCTTATGTGATTGAGCTATGTTATGGTTTGTGTCTGCATGTCCCCCAAAATTGTCATGCAGTTATTTGGTGGCTTTTAGAGTTTATGACAGATCCATGATGCAATGTTGGGATTATGGGTTTGAGAGCTATACTTGCCCTAGGGCAGATAGTTTGCTGGGATTATGAGTGTGAGAGCTATACCCTAGGGTGTATAGTTTGTATATGTACAGGAGAGAAAGAGGTTGCTGGCTGCCATTCCAGCTGCCATTCCTCCCTTGCACTTGTTGCCTTGCTGTGTACTGCCACCAAGAACTGTTGCCCTCTGCCATGTGCCACTGTGCCTCAGAACCAGCCAAGTATGGACTGAAACCTTTGCAAACTGTAGGCTAAATAAACCTTTCCTTCTTTCATTTTGGGTGTTGGGTATTTTGTTTCAGCAACAAGAAAAAAGTAACCAAGACAAGCTATATCCCCAGCCCTGATGATTTCTTTTGATGTGCAGAAACATTTTAATATGATGAGCTCCCAGTTGTTGATTCTTTGAAATATTTTCCATGCAGTTTGGTTTTTGTTAAAGAACTCTCTGCCTACACCTATGTCTTCAAGATTTCTACCTAGTTTCTCCTTCAATAGGTTTAGTGTTTCTGTTTTAATATTTAGAATTTTGACATTAGCTTAGTGCATGGTGATAGATATGGGTCTAGTTTTAATCTTGGCATATGGAGAGCCAGCTTTTCCAGCACCACTTATTGAAGAAATGATCTTTTGTCCAGTGAACATGCTTGACTCCTTTGTCAAAGATAAGGTGGCTGAGTGTGTTTTTGTGTGTGGCTGCATTTTCCAGCCTGTTCCATTTATCATCTGGTCTTTTTTTGCCAATACCATACTGATTTTATTATAGTAGCTTTATAGTATAATTTCAAGTCAGGGATTGTGATGCCGTCTGCCTTGCCTTTGTTGCTCAGGATTGCTTTTGCTATTCTGGTCATGTCAGGTTCCAGATACTTTTAGGAATGTTTTTGCTAGATCTGTGACGTACACTAATGGTATTTTGATCGGGATTGCACTGAATCTGTATAACAATTTTGGGAGCATGGCCATTTTCATAATGTTGGAATTCGATTTTTTTTTTCAGAATACTATAATTTTCAATGTATATATCTTTTGCTTCTTTTGTTAGATTGATTCCTAAGTGATAGTGAATATCCTTGTCTTGTTCCTGATTTTAGAGTGAACATTTTCAGGTTATGACTGGTTAGTATGATATTGACTGTTAGTTTGTTATAGATGGCCTTTATCATATTGAGATAAAGACAATGTATTCTAATTTTTTGTAGGTTTTTTTTTTATCATGAGTGGGTGCTGGACTTTGTAAAGAGCTTTTTCTGAATCTGTTCAGCTGATCATATGGCTTTTGTCCTTGGCTCTGTTAATATGGTATATTATATTTATTGATTTGCATAGGTTAAACCAACCCTGCATCCCTTGAAGGATTCCTACTTGGTCATGGCATATAATCTTCTCAGTGATTAAGAGTTAGTGTTAGAGAAGTAGTAGCATTAAATCTTCTCTAAATCTGTAGAATTCAGCAGTAAATATGTCAGGACTTGGAGTTTTCTTTGTTGGGAGGTTCTTAATGAAATACTCAATTTCATTGACTGAACCTGGTTTGTTTTAGAATTTTCATATCTTCTTGATTCAACTTTGATAATTCATATTTATCTAGGAATCTGTCCCTTTCTCCTGTGTTTTCCATCTTATTAGAATACAGGTTCTTTAAGTAAGCATTGATGATCTTCTGGATTTCCACAGGACCTGTTGTGATTTCACACTTTTCATGTCTAGTTGCGTGGATTTGAGTCTTTTCTTTCCTTTTTATGGGATAAGGATTTGTCAATTTTATTTAATCTTTCAAAGAACAAACACTTTGATTCACTGATTCTTTTTGTTGTTTTCTTAGTCTCTATTGCATTAATTTCTGCTCTGATCTTTATAATTTCTTTCCTTGCAGGAGCTTTGGTCTTGACTTGTTCTCTGTTTTCTAGAGGCTTGTGTTTAAAAATTAGGGTGTTGTTTGAGCTCACTGTTTTTCTGATATGGGAATCGCCTATAAATTTCCCTTATAGGATGTCTTACATTGCATTCCATAAGTTCCATGGTACCTTATCAGCATTATATTTTAATTGTATATGCTGTTTAATTTCTTTTTTAATTGCATCTGTGACCCACTGGTTCTTCAGTAGGGTGTTATTTAATTTTCATATGTTTATAGAGATTTTTGTGGTTTCTTTTGCTGTTCATTTCCAATTTCATTGCAATATGGGCAGACAACATGCATGGGTTAATTTAATTTCTTTGCATTCACTTAAGCATATTCTCTGGGATAGTATATGGTCTGTTTTGGGGAATGTCCCATGTATAGCTTAGAGGAATGTATATTCTAATGTTGTAGGGTAGAGCACTCTGTAGATGTGTACTAAGCATGTTTTTTCACAACTTTCATTCAGTTCTTACATTTCTTTTTTTTTTTTTGTCTAGTACATCTATTTGTGACTATGGAGTATTAAGTTCTCCTATTACAATTGTGTTAGTACTTGATTTTTTCATTGCATTAATATTTGTTTTATTATATGTTGTATTCAGTGGTATTTGGTGCATATATATTTATTGTTATCTCTTCTTCTTTGAGCTTCCCTTAACAATTAATGTCCTTCATTTCTTTTGAGCAGTCTTGGTTTGAAGTTCACATTGTCTGCAAATAGATTAGTTATTCCTGCTTTTTTCTGTGTTCTTGTCATATGAAGTATTTTCCATCCTTTGACTTTCCTTTTATGAATTTCTTTTTGAGTTAATTGTGTTTCTTGTGAGCAGCACATTGTTGGATCTTATTTCTTGATCCATTTTGCCAGTGTCTTTCTTTTGATTGGCAAATTTAGACCATTTACATTGATAATTATAGCTCATATATATTGGCTTATCCTTATCATATTATTTTGCTACTGTTGGTTCTCTTTCTTTCCCTTCTGTTTAATTGCTTGCTTTGCCTGGTAGCTTCTTTTTTTGGTGTTCTTGGAATTGTGGTCTTTGTTATCTTATTCTAAAATATTCAAAACAGGGACTTCCGGGAAGATGGAGACCAGGTGAGCAGCAAAGGAGCGATCCTCCTTGATAAACACCCCCAGCTCGAGACAGACTTGGCGAGCGTGAATGCCAGGACCTCGGCTGGGAAGTTCAAACTGAATGTGTTTCTCTGAACTGCCGGGGGAGACATGGTAGGGTGGCCCAAATTGCCATGGCAAGACGCGGGAAAGCCCCAAACACTGGGCACCAGAGACACTTAGCGCAGCAGATGGGAAGCAGCTTGGCTGGGTCCGAGCGCCCTGGGGGCATAGCCAGCCTGATCCCTCCCACCTCGCGAACGTGCTCGCCTCCCCAGCGACTCCGGCCAGAAATCGGCTTTTTAGCAGTGGCAATGTGGGGTGGTCTTGGATCTCGCACGCATTGGGCAGGCTACGCAGCCAAGGCCCTCAGCAGCCTGCAGTCCGTGGCCGAGGCAGCGTGAGGAGCACAGAGGAGCAGAGCATCCCACTCCCTCCCCCAGACCCGGAGAATGCGAGGAAACAGAAGTGGCAGGGAGCAGCGGATCGCGAGCATAGCGCAAAAAACTGGCACTTTGGAACCTTCCTGCCTGCAGGGACTCCAAAATTGGTGAGCTATCTGCACTTGTGACCGGACCACCGAGTGGGGGAGGAGATCCATCCCTATACCTGCAGGGAACCCTGGAAGGGCAGGGGAGCGGTCTTACACACCCCACCCAGGTCTCTCGGTAGGGAGTAGCTTGGTCCACAAAGCAACATATGAGCAGCCTATTGAGCGGAACTCTCAGCAGAAAGCTTAAGGAACATTCGCCTGAAGAGAAGGAGTCACTGGAGCAGCCTCTGCAACAGACCTTTACCTGGTGAACTGCCTGGGTAATTTATTGCTCAATATTTTGAATCTGATACCCAAAAATGGGAAAACAGAAGAACAAACCGCAGTCTCAGAACTCAACCCCACCCAGAACAAGTTCTGGATGCGAGGATACAGGGGAACTAGGAAGCCACATACCTGCAAGTTCTGAAATGATTGCATCTATCCGAAATGAAACAACTCCAACAGGCCATAAAAAAGCTTAAAGCAGAAATAATCCACATACCTGCAATGATCTCTCAGACAAAAAATGAACTGAAAACTATAATGGAAGAAATGTTCCGTTCACATAGAGAACAAATAGATAAAAGATTAGAAGAAAAGAGGAAACAAATGGAAACGTTACAAGAGCAAGTTAGGAATGAATTACCAAGAATGAAACAGGTCCAAACAGATTGCCAGGATTTGAAAACTTCCACTGAAAGCTTGCAAAACCACTTAAATGAAACCGAAGATAGAATTTCAGAACTTGAAGACAGCATGGCAGCTTATGAGCATGAAAAGGAAGGATCTCATAAAATCATCAAAGACCCAAGAAAAATCAATCCAACAGCTGCAAGATGAGGCAAAACGAAATAATATTCGAGTAATAGGAGTCAGTGAAACAGCAAGAGACCACAAAAACGATATAAAAAGAATATTTGCTGAAATAATAGCAGAAAATTTCCCAAACAAGGTAAAAGATACTGAAGTACAGTTAATCGAGGCATATAGAATGCCAACTATCCATAACGCAAAGAAAAACACACACAGACATATAGTCAAGATCCCAGATAATCAGCAAAAGAACACAATATTAAAAGCTGCTAGAGAAATTAAACAGATCACCTATGAAGGAAAGCCCATCAGAATCACAGCAGACTTCTCAACGGAAACCATGAAATGAAGAAGAGCTTGGAGCGAGATATTAGAGATTCTGAGACAAAACAACTTCCATCTCAGACTGATGTATCCTGCAAAACTATCCCTCAAATTCAATGGAGAAATAAAATATTTCCACGACAAAGAACAACTGAAGACCTTCATGAGTGCCAAACCAGCATTGCAAAAAGCAATAAAAGACATTCTAGACAGAGAAAAAAGAGACCACAATCCCAAGAACAATGATAGAAATAATTCCCTAAACAGAACAAGTAAGTAAACAGTCAGCAAAAGAAGGAAAACAACAACAAGTAAATAACATGACTAGAATAAGCCAACATATAACCATTATAACCATTAATGTAAATGGCCTCAATTCACAAGTCAAAAGGAAAAGATTGGAAGAGTGGATTAAGGAACAAAATCCAATGATATGCTGTATACAGGAAACATATTTTACTCAAAAGGAATTCCACAGATTGAAAGTTAAAGGTTGGAAAACAATTCTACATGCAACAGGTCCCCAGAAAAAAGCAGGGGTAGCTATTATGTTTGCAAACAATGTAAACTTCAAACCAAAAACAATCAAAAGAGATAAAGAAGGCCATTACATACTAGTTAGGGGAAAGCTGCAAGAGGAAGAGGTAACAATCCTAAACATTTATGCACCAAACAATGGAGCACATAACTACAAGTCAAATGTTAACAGACGTGAAAAATCAAATAACTAAATAACACTATTGTAATAGGGGACCTAAACACCCCTCGGACGCCAAGAGACAGGTCAACTGGACAGAAACTCAGCAAAGAAATAACAGACCTGAACCAGAAATGTGAACAAATGGACTTAGTAGATGTATACAGAGTGTTCCACCCCACAAAATCAGAATATATATTTTTCTCAGCTGCACATGGGTCTTTCTCTAAAGTAGACCACATTCTAGCCCATAGAGCATATCTACCTAAGTGCAAAAGAATTGAAATTATCCCATGCATATTATCGGACCACAGTGCAATGAAATTGGAAATTAATGACAAAGAGAACTCCAAAAACCACATAAACACTTGGAAATTAGACAGCAACCTCCTGAATAACCAATGGGTCACACAAGAAGTTAAAGAAGAAATTAAAAAATACCTACAAATAAATGAAAACACAAGTACAACCTACCGGAATCTGTGGGATGCAATGAAAGCAGTCCTCAGAGGGAAATTTATAGCAATGAACTCATCTACAAAGAATACAGAAAGAGAGCAAATAAATAACCTAATGATACACCTCAAACTCTTAGAAAAAGAACAACAAGCCAAACCACGAGCCCAAAGAAGGGAGGAGACTATAAAACTCAGGGCAGAAATTAATGCAATAGAGATGAAGAAAACTCTACAAAAAATTAGTGAATCAAAGAGTTGGTTCTTCGAAAGAGTAAATAAAATTGATAAACCCCTAGCCAACCTTATCAAAAAAAGAAGGGAAAGATCTTATATTCATGTAATAAGGAATGAAAAAGAGGAAGTCACTACAGATCCAAAAGAAATCCAAAAGATCATGAATACCTACTTTGAAAATCTGTATTCCCATAGGATAGAAAATACAGAAGAAATGCACAGATTCCTAGAAAGGTACAAATTGCCAAAATTGAATCAGGAAGACGTAAAAATCCTGAACAACCCAATATCAATTAATGAGATTGAAAATGTCATTAAAAATTTACCAACAAAGAAAATCCCAGGCCCTGATGGATTCACAGCAGAATTCTATAAAACATTCAGAAAAGATCTAATGCCAACAGTCCTCAAACTCTTTAATGAAATCGAAAAGGAAGCAACTCTCCCCAACACATTTCTGGAGGCAAGTATTATACTGGTACCAAAACCAGAGAGAGACCCAACGAAGAAATAGAGCTACAGGCCAATCTCTCTAATGAACACAGATGCAAAGATACTCAACAAAATATTGGCAAATAGATTACAGCGAATCATAAGGAAAATTATACAGCACGACGAGGTAGGATTCATTCCAGGAATGCAGGGATGGTTGAATATTCGCAAATCAATAAATGTAATACACTATATGAATACAGTCAAAGACAAAAACCACATGATCATCTCAATAGATGTAGAAAAGGCTTTCAATAAAGTCCAACACGCATTCATGTTGAAAACCTTAGAAAAAATAGGAATAGATGGCCTATACCTCAATCTGATCAAAGCCATCTACAACAAACCGACAGCCAACATCATACTAAATGGACATAAACTGAAAACTTTCACTTTAAAGTCAGGAACAAGACAAGGATGTCCATTGTCACCAATCCTATTCAACATAGTTCTGGAAGCATTAGCCAGAGTGATCAGACAAGAGAAAGAAATAAAAGGAATAAGGATAAGAAAGGAAGAAGTCAAACTATCACTATTTGCAGATGACATGATACTATACATGGAGGACCCCAAAATCTCCACAAGAAAACTGCTGGAATTAATTGAGAAATTCAGCAGCATAGCGGGATACAAAGTCAACACCCCAAAATCAATAGCATTCCTATACACGAACAACAAACAGACTGAGAGAGAAATTGAGGAAGCCATACCCTTTACAATAGCAACCAAGAAATTGAAATACTTAGGAATCGATCTAACAAAGAATGTGAAAGACTTATTCAGTGAAAGGTACAATACTCTGAAAAAGGAGATCGAAGAGGATTTCAATAAGTGGAAAAACATACCTTGCTCATGGTTAGGAAGAACTAACATTGTAAAAATGGCCATACTACCAAAACTGTTGTACAGATTCAATGCAATTCCCATCAAATTACCGTTAGCATACCTCACAGATGTAGAGAAAACATGCCTCACATTCATCTGGAACCATAAGAGACCCAGAATAGCAAAAGCAATCCTGGGCAATAAGGACAAGTCAGGTGGAATCACAATCCCTGACCTGAAATTATACTACAAAGCAACTGTAATAAAGTCAACCTGGTACTGGCTAAATAACAGACCTGAGGATCAATGGAACAGACTGGAAGATGGAACCACAACAAAAAATCCACTCAGCTACCTAATATTTGACAAAGGGGTCAACCAAACCCACTGGAAAAAGAAGGCCTGTTTAATAAATGGTGCTGGAAAAGCTGGCTTGCCTCTTGCCGAAAACTGAAAATAGACCCCAGTCTATCACCATGCACCAAACTCAGGTCAAAATGGATCACAGACCTCAACATTAAAACAGAAAGACTAAATCTATTGGAAGGGAAAGTAGGTAAAAATCTTGAAGACATAGGAGTAGGCAGAGAATTCATGAACAAAAATGAAACTGCAAGGGAAACACTTCAAAGAATCAATATTTGGGACCTTATCCTTCTGAAAAGTTTTTGTACATCTAAAGAAATCACCAGCAAAGTATAAAGAAAACCCACAAATTGGGAAAAAATCCTAGCTGTCTGTCCCTCAGACAAAGGACTGCTATCTAGAACATACAAAGAATTAAAAAACATGTACCTGTCCAAATTCAAAGACGCAATCCAGAAATGGGCATCTGAGATGAATACACACTTCTCAGATAAAGAAATACAGATGGCAAATAAATATATGAGAAAATGTTCCACATCCTTAGTCATTCGAGAAATGCAAATTAAAACAATATGGAGATTTCATCTCACCCCAGTTAAGACTGGCCAATATGAAAAAATAATCCAATAACAAATGCTGGCGAGGCTGTGGAGAAATAGGGACTCTATTACACTGCTGGTGGGAATGCAGACTGGTGCAACCACTGTGGAGAGCAGTTAGGAGATTACTCAGCAAACTAGGTCTAGAGGGTTCCATTCAAACCAGCTATTCTCCTTCTGGGTATTTTCCCAGAAGATCTGAAAACATCGTATCACTCTGATATATGTGCACCCATGTTTATAGCAGCACAATTTGTAATAGCTAAAATGTGGAAGCAATCCAAGTGTCCATTCACAGAAGACTGGATTGAAAAACTGTGGCATTTTTATACAATGGAATATTATTCAGCTATAAACAAAGACAGTTTTGGGGACTTTGTAGGCAAGTGGTCAAATTGGAGTCCACACTTATAAGTGAAATAAATCAGTGGTACATGAGCAGGCAACGTATTGTATCACTGGTGTAAGAACCTGAGGGTGGGAATATAAACTAAGAGACATGAAGGAAATCTGTTGAAAAGCGAAGAACAGATGGGACGAGGGAAAGGAGAAAAGAAAGAGGCAAAAAATGTATGTATGTGTATATGTATATACATATGTGCAGGAGGGCTAACATGGTTCTACTATTGT
>PVLD010030296.1:0-17009 GCA_004027595.1 Dinomys branickii
ACACAGCACAGCTGGGGCCCCGTCCTTTCATTTAGACCCGCCCACACTGCAGGTTCCACAGAGCCCAGAGACGCATTCAGTGAGACGGTGCTACTGACTGCACGGTCATGCCCCAAATGCTTCTGCAGAAGCCCCTACCGCCGGGTGCCTGTGTGGGAGCCAGGCCCTTGAGGGAAGCCATTCACATTAAAGGAGGTAGGAGGGATCCCGATGGTGGAACCCCGGACACTATGACAGGTGCCCTCATGAGAGGTGCCAGAGACACCAGGATCCTGCACAGGGGAAAGGCCAGGTGCAAGCAAGTGAAGGGCTGGGTGGCTGCCTGCAATCCACAAAGACCACAGTCTTGATCTTGCACTTGCAGTGCCAGAGCTGTGGGAGGACCTCTTCTGTCCTTTTCGAGCCCTCCCCCAATCTGGGCAGCTCAACCTGACTGAGGAGGACAAAGCTCTCACCATTGCCTCTGGGGAGGGCGACTCCTGACAGGGCCTCCAGCACGGAGCTCTTGCCCGAGCTCTGGTCCCCGATGACAGCGATGGCGGGCAGGGCCAGGTCCTGCTCCACGCCCAGGGCCCGCAGCGAGTCGATGAGGTCGATGCAGGGCCGCACCTTCTCCTCGTACTGCCTGCAGAGGTTGTTCTCAGACACCTGCAGGAGGTGAAAATGCAGAATCTCCTCTATGCTGCCTGTCATGCACACTGAAGATAGCCAATTTCAAGAACAGCAATAAACAGACAATTAGAATCCCAAAAATGGATTGAAAGATTAAAAACATTTTTGAAGTAACAATAATACACAAAGTGCTCAACTGATGAAAACTGTAAACCCAAAGGTCCAAGAAATTAAACGAACCCCAAACAGAAATGTATGATACAATCTATATGAAGACACATCACAGGGAAATTGCTCCAAACCAGTTGTAAAGAGAAAATCTCACAAGTAGTCAGAAAATGGCATATAACATACAGAGGAACAAAGGCAAGCTTGACAGCAGACTTCTAATCAGAAACAATGTCAGTATGAAGACAGTGAAACAATAAATTCCCCCAAGAATTATTTTGGAGATGAGGAATAAGCCTAGGGTCTCAGATATGCTAAAAACAGTTTACTTCTGAACTATGACCCTCACTTCCCAACCTTTCTAAATTACCGGAAAAAACACCATGAAGAGACAACTCTACAACCATTAAAAATATAGGTTTTGCTATAAAGGCAGGAGCGAAGCATATTTACCTTGGAGGATTAGCAGTGAACACAGGGATTGTGGGGGCCAGTGTCTCCTCAGGTCTGCTCACTTGATTGTGGTATTATAAGCAATGAGGTTGTGATTATCATATTTTAATTAGTATTTTTAAGCTGCTATTCCTTTTATTAAAAAGAAATAGAGGAGAGCTCACATAATTAGTAAGTATCAAGCTCTGTGCTTGGCACTTTGCATATGCTCTCCCATCAACCCCATAGGCAGGTTAAGTTATGAGGATTATTACAGCCCAATTTTGTAGAAGAGAAAATTGAGACTTAGAAGTGTAAGCAGTGTAGCTGGGAGTACCAGCCAGTTCAGACCTCAGACACAGCAATCTGTCACTTGTTCTTCATCACTTTCCTGCATTATTTTCATGAAAAATCAAAGTTAAACTGAAGAATTAAAGCTTAATACAAAATAAAGACTTTTTTAGATATACAAAACCTCAACCAATTCATCACCCACACACCAGAGGGAACAACACTGACTGAAAGTCAGCATCTACACTGTGGAATCGACACAAGTGGTAACTCTTACAGATTTCTCATCACTTAAATATCCATAAAAGCTAATTCACTTTTTGAATGAAAACAATAGCAACAAGTTGTGGGGTTTCTGACATAAGGGAAAGGAAGCTGTAGGACATAAAACACAGGAATAGCAGGAAAATGTAAGCATACAATTGGAAGGTTCTTAGATGACCCATGAAGTGATATTTGATCAGGTAAAGGCATGGATCTTAAAGATGTATCACAAGATGCTGAGGTTGTTTACATGCCAACATCAGAGGGAAATACTCCTAAAATAGAAAGGTTTAACCAAAAGAAGGCAGAACAGCAAGAAAGGATGAAGAAAAGCCAAATATTTCAAACAGAAAAATACTGACATAGTATTCTCAAGCCTAACAAGTCACATTTACACGTTCCTGAGGGCTTGACCCACCAGTGGTATATGCATGACTGTCACATCAGGTGGCTTTCATTAATTTTATTAGTAAAAACACTAATAAAAATGATAATATTTGCTCATACCACCAGTGGAACAAGATGCCTGATGTTTCAGTCATCCATGAACCACCAGGGGTTGGAGCTGCCCAGCAGTTAGACATAAGAATTACAGCCCCATGGTGAATGTATTAATTATAAAAGGTCTGAGTGCTGCTAGGACAGCCCTTCACCACTGTGAGCCCCTGCCACCATCTCCAGTGTCCTGCCAGGGGCAACCCTGCTCTGACACACAACTGACCAGAACGCAAGAGTTCTACCGTGCTTCTCAGAGCACATGGCATAGTCACATGGGGCCCTGTTAAAGCACAGGCAGGAGAATCACAGGTGTGAGGGTGCCGAGGAGCTAAGCGCTTGCTGTTCCAGTACCCTGCAGGCTGTGCTGATGCTGCTGGCCTGGGGCCTCACTTTGAGAACTATCTCCATCTACCTAGCAGTGGAGCTCCAAGTGAACAGTCGCACCTGGACAGGAAAAGCCCATGTACAAGGCATGTGGTGTGAGTGGATGCGCCAGTTTAGAGCTGAAGTGTCCTTTAAGGGCACAGGTATTGAAAGTTCTGCCCTCAGCTTGGCACTATTGGGAGGTAGAGGGAACCTGAAGAGGTGGGCCCAGGGGCAAGGCTTGGATCACTGGGGAGAGGAGGCTGAAGTGGCCAAAGCGACCCAGCCCTTCCCTTCTCTTGCTTTTGTTTCCCAGACAGGAGGTGTCCACATCCTCCCACCAGGCTGTGCGACCAGGTTCCCAAAGCAACTAAGTCAAGTGGACACGGGTTGAAATTTCTGACATTGTAAGATAAGTAAACCTTTCCTCCTGATAAGTTTATTACCTCAGGACCCTTGTCACAGTAACAGAAAGCTAACACAAGGCCAGGAGTTCATCCTCCCCCATAGCCTGAGGATCATAGCTCAGTAAGAGGGAGTCTGGTGTAGGAAAGGAGGGAAATGGAAATAGGGACTTTACAGAGATGGAGAGACAGGTGGCCGTTCTCACTGGTCTCTGATCTTTGACAATGCTGTACACTGAAAAACCTATTGAACATTACCTAGAAAGTGAGCTAATGTGAAACAAGCTCGTGGTCCAGGATTTAAAACATTTAATTATAACAAACAGAGAACTTTCAGAGGATTTGACATTAGTGGCATTTATGTCTCTCACTAACCATGTGCTCTTAGCCAGGCGTGGTGGTACACACCTGTAATCCCAGCACTCAGGAGGCTGAGGCAGGAGGATCATCATGAGTTTGAGACCAACCTGGGCTACAAAGTGAGCTCAAGGCCAGCCTGAACTGCATAGGGAGACCCTGCCTCAAAAAAGACAAAAAAGAAAAGTGCTCTTTGATGCCTACTTAGACATGGAAAACCAGACTAATAAATGGAGAAAGAACTCCTTAGGGTCAGACAGCTGAAAGGGTCAGCGTTGGGACCAAAGCAAGGAGGGACTAATGCTAGAGCACATGCTTAGTTTCCACCAAAAGCAGGTCTCCGGTACAGGAAATCAGATGCCACATGGTTTCCCGGGAGGAGTATCAAGGCTCTCTGCTGCATAGCGAGCCATGATATGGACAAGACCCACACAACGCCCTCGGAACCCAGGCTCCACCCCGGTCCCACATGAGCTCATTAGCATCATCTCTGCTTTCCCAAAACAAAATGGCACCCAGTTCCACAGCAGGTCGTCCTAAGCAGAGTGACAAGCGGCGCAGATCTGCATCCTGTCCCAGGACAGACAAGGAAGCCACTGTCTCAGGGAAGGGGCACCCCACGCTCCTTCAAGCCCTCCACCCACTGCACAGACCCCACATGGAGTGTGACTCTAAGACAGCGACTTACCAGGGCCTCGGCTTTCTCTGCCTGATTAGCATCTCCGTTGAGTAAGAGGCAGTTGGAGGGAGCAGCTGAATTTCCTTCTCTGGCTTCACCCATGGAAGGACCCATCTTCTTCCTACTTTTGTTGTGCTTGGTGATTCAAGAAAGATGGTACATGCGTGCTTCCTATACACAACTTTCCAGCAGCCCCTCTTTGCACCCCAACCCTGGACATGTGTGCCCAGGCCACCATGCCCCTCACTGCTCCATCTTGAAAGGGATGGCTGGATGCATTATTTGTGTGAGGGGTGACTATGAAAGACCAGGAATTACAAGGAGCATCCATGGATTCTGGCAATCTGGAAATTGGTTCCAAAATACCTCCCCCTCCCCTGGCCAATGGGAAGACCTGGTGTTCTCAGGGGTCCTGCTCTCCATAGTCAGCCCCCATTCTTTGGGCTCTCTGCAGCACTGGTTTGCTGGACCACCACTGTCTCAATAGCCTTTAAGCACCATGAGGTGGTATCCCTGGTCCCAAGACCAGCACCCATTGCTTCCATGGGAAGAGTCCAAACAGAACTTCTTCAGTTTGTTTCAGAAAATGAGATGTGGCTTATGATTGAGCTCTGAAATGACCTCCCGAAGCTCATGTTTAGAAAGTTGTTTCAGCTAGTGGTGTTACTGGGGTGCGGGAACCATTTAGAGGGTGGGTGCAGCTAGACAGCTGCTGAGTCCCCAAGCAGAGAGATGACATCCTCTCACACCTCCCAGGATTCCTTTGAGAGACTAGGAAAAGCTCCATTCCCAGGGAATCTGCTAATTCCAAGATCCCATCTGGGCAGATCATGGTCCCACAGGGTGGGGGGGCAGCTTTCAGCAGCACCTTCCTTCCACTGTCCCTCATGTCTTGAGTCACCTCAGGAACTTGGACGCCGCAGGAAGGCTCAGTCCTCCGCACCCACTGGGCCTGCACCTCTGGGTCTCCCGGGAGTCCCCAGGCAGGGCGGATAGTGGGCAGCGCACTTCTGCTGTGCCCCTGGCCGCCAGCCCTTCCTAAGGACCCAGACTTCATAGGATCTGCAGCTAACACAGCTGGGGTGTGCCTTTGGGGATTCAACGGAAGCAGCGAACCAGAAGCCCCCTCAGTGCCCCCACCGGCGTCCCTGGGTACGCCCGGTCCTGAAGCCATTCCTCCTATAGCAGGAAGGCCCAAGTGAGGGCTGTTCCTGTCCCCCGCCCCCCGCGCGGGCGCGCGCAGAGACACTCCTCGAAGGGGGGTCTCCACCCACCGGGAGTCGCCATTGTCCCGTCCCTCTCACTGTTACTCGTACCCAGAGGCGCCCGCACCCCACCCTGGGTGCTGTCCCAAGAGGACCCCTCAGCCCCCGCGGCCCTAGTCCTGCGTGTCCTGGGGACCCAGGTGGACACGACACTCACCGGTTCCGGGGCATCCAGCAGAGCAGAAGTTGGGCTCAGCTTTAAGCATCTCAGGCCACGCCCCGCCCAGGGTAAAGGAAACACCCACCCTACCGCCCGCACAAGCCGGAGAGCCTTGAGCAGAAAGGAAAACGAAACTGATACGGAACCGTCTGCGTCCTAATAAGGGGGCCATGTTGCTGGGTTCCCCTTTCCACGCAAGGCTGTGCTGGGGAGGTCAAGGCCTTTTGGGAGCCACATACATCCGTGGCTCCCTGGTCCCAAGTCAGCCCCCAAGTCTGCAGGGGCTGGGCAGCCCCCAGCTGGGCAGGGCTCAGGGAGCCTGGAGAGCATGCACAATGCAAATTCCAGGGCTGAGGACGAAGGGGCCCAGGCTCACAGTGGCCAGGCCATGTGCTGTGCACTGCCCATTCCTGGGACAGTCATCCCCAGGCCAGGCCAAGTGGGGAAGCCAAGTGCCCACAGGAGCTCCTTTGACCCCCTGCTAAGCCCTCTGGGGGTCCTCACCTGCCAGTGAGGAACTAAAGTGACCCTTGTCCTGGGCTGTAAGCTCAGGGGCTGAGGCTCTCTGCAGAGGACAGGGTTGCTGCCCTTCAGGCCAAGGGCAAGCCCCACAGCTCACACTGGGCCAAGGACAGGATGCTTCTGACCACAGGGTCTTTCCAAGACAGAATCCAGGAGCCCTAGGCCACATGAAATGAGACAGTCACAGTTTGCCAGGCCTGGGAGGGCAGGCAGGGAGGTGCCCAGGGTGCACTTTGTTGGTGCAGATCCTGCAGGGTTGGTCCAAGAGCTTCCTTCAAGGTTACATCAGGAGCCTCACCTGCCTTGCCATCCTTCCCTGGCCCCCATTTTGGGACCTGCTCCCTTCTAATAGCCACACATTCTGGCAGCGCCTGGAGGGGCATAAGCTGGCTTCTGAGTGTGACAATGATACCCTCTTAGCTGCTTCGAATGAGCTCTTAGTGTGTTTCAAGTCAGCCTGAAGGATGCTCCTGGGCTCACCCCCCGCCCCAACGCTTCTGTCACCAGAAGCTTAGTAATATTGGAAATGCAGGTGAAGCATCATTTTACAAGACATAGCTTTCATTGGAAAGTTAGAGGGAAGACAGGGAAGGACTCCAGCTTAAGCTGCAAGGGGTGAGCTCTGGTTCAGAGGTTTGGCCTGGCTCGCTCACAAGGGCAGGAGGCCTCCTTCTCAGGGTAGCTGGTAGGCTGGGTTCTGATTGGTCCTTATCTCAGTCCTGGTGTCACAGCTCTGGACTCAATGCTTGGGAGGTGGTTTTGTTACCAGGTGACCTCAGGTTGAATAAACGACGCAGAGTTGAAGCCTGGCGATCTCCCATCTTCTATCTTCAATTTGAAGGGGCTGAGAGCATGTGAATTCAGGGATGATTAACCTTGTAGAGCTGGGATTTTATAGCAACAAAAGATATAAAATCCAAGTTGTGTTCTGTGCTTAGTTACCTATTGGGAGGATCTGCAGACCCAGGTAAAGAGTCTTGGTTTGAATCAAGAATGGCTTTTAGGTGCCTGGCTTAAAAGGAGAAAATACAACTCGTTTTTCATGTGTGGCACCAAAGGACCCAGGCTTCTTCTCTTTCCCCCTCCCTGTAGAAGCCCTGACTATGTTCTTGTTCTTGTACAAGTAAAGTGGGCTGTGTGTACCTCCTGCAAAGAGAAGCAGGTCACTGTTTTTCCCTTAGGTGGATGACAACTTTTTTGCCTGTTGGTTTTGAGACAGGGTCTCAGTATGTAGTCCAGACTGGCCTCAAACTGGCAGTGATCCACCTGCCTAAATCTCCCAGGTGCTGGGGTTGCAGGCTTGAGCCACTATGCCCAGCTCAACCTGCAGACTTTCCAACAACCCCTTACCTATATTGTGAACTCTGTAGGGGCCCTGGACCTAACCAGCACACTTTGAGCTAAAGTTCAAACCACAAGGTTGTAGAGATCTTATCTATAGCAAATGATTAAGAAAGTGAAGAAAAATCACATTGTCCTGGGTTTTCAAGACCCCGCCCCAGCCACCTGTAAGGTCATCAAACCCACTTCATTGACCAATAGAGTAAGGAAGCCCAAGGAGCAGGGTGAGCAGTGAGGGCAGCTATGGCCCCGCCCAGTTTCCCCCCTAAGTCTGCCCTCTTCTCCCCATGCTCAGATCAAGGGGCGACTTGCAGCTGCCACCTGGACTGATGATGAGGTGCTTGCTCCTAAAGTGTGGGGGTGCAAATGCTCGCCGCGTGTAGGAAGACACCAACAGACACCCACTCATGCAATTCGCAAGGGGTCTTTATTATCCAGGCATGCGTGGGGCTCACTGAACACACAGGAACAGAGAGCCCCACGCATGCCCGGACAATAAAGACCACCTGCGAACCGCATGAGCGAGCACCCGCTGGTGTCCCCCCACACGCGGCGGGCATCCGCCCCCCCACAATATGAGTTATGAAGATTGGAAAATCTCTGTTATAAATATGAATCTGTAGTTGGCAGAACAATTGATCAAGTTCATTATCATTACAAAATAGCTGTTTTTATATAAATTAATTATTAACCATATATAATATAGGAATCTGGGCAGGACTTGGGAATCCCTCCCATTGTCCAGTATGGAGATCTTGTGGGGGTGCAAATGCCCGCCGCGCACAGGAAGACACCAACAGACACCCACCCATGCAACTTGCAAGGGGTCCCTACCATCCAGGCATGCGTGGGGCCCACCGAACACACAGGAACAGAGAGCCCCGAGCTGGGCCCGAGCAGGGCCTACGTGCCCCAGAACAAAGGGAGGAGGGGCCCCCGCAAGCGCGGCCACAGAAGCAGATGGCACCGGCCACCCCAAAGGGGCCCCTACATTCATCGGGGGAAACAGCCACACGGAGGTCTGGGGCCAGCGGCAGAGGCCGCCTCCCAACATGGACAGAAGTAGCCCAGGAAAGGCACACCTCACAAATTCCCTAGTCATGAGGCCCATCCCCATCCCCACAGCCCAGGCCCTCCGGTCCACTCCATCCCCGGGGGGCCACACACCGCAACAGCCCAACTCCCGGAAGGGGGAAAGGAGGGCGGCCAGCACAGCCCATGCATCGCTGCCACCAGGGAAAATTTTCTCCTACAAAAGAAGTATCAGTTACTCTGTGTTCTACCAAAAAATAAATCAGTGAATAAAATGAAGCTCCTAGGCCTGCAGAATGAGCCCTGCCCACTCAGGAGACTTTCCTGATCATTGCACACACCGACCGCACCCGGACTGCTGGTGCTGGTCTCGCTTCAGGTTGTGCTGGTGCCAGGCCAGGCTGCACAGCCTGGCTCAGATATGTCTGGTCCCACAGGCCCAAGCCCAGCTAAGACTGCCGCAGCTCTGGAGAAGTCCTGGCTTGAGGGACGTAGCCGCCTCCTCCAATGGAAATCTTGAGTGAAGCCCACCTCTCCCAGACAGGCTGCACAGGCTCCTCAGTCCTCAGGGAGGCTGGTGCACCCTGCTGAGTTGTATCTTTATCTGATTTGTGTGTATGGTATCAGAAGTTGAATCCACCACCTTCACACTGATTGCCCTTTTAATTTTTAAAATTTTGAGACAGGGTCTGTAAGTCCTGAAGTTGCCAGTGCTGGGCTGGACCTTGGGATTCTCCCACTTAGGCTCCCTGAGTGCTGGGGTGACAGGTGGTGCAACCACGCCCGGCTTGGCACCCTGCTGAAAACCTGCAGGAGTGTCCCACAGTGGGGACAGCATTGATCCAAAGTGCTAGAATGGTATAGATGCCCTGCCCAGCCTCCTGCACTCACAACCACTTCTTCAAGGCCATGCCCTCCAGGTGCAGAAGTTGAGGAGCCGAGTCCCTCTCTGAAGCTGAGCTCGGGCTCCTTCCACTGCTTCCTCCAGCCCAGGGGCTTGCTGACTGGAGCCCTGGCCCACGCGCTGCCCTCTGGTCAGGCAAGGCAGGCCATGTGCCCCCCCCCGGCCCCCAAGGATCACGGGCCTGTGTGGGTCTTGGCCTGGGCCACTAGGTGAGGATTGGTTCAGGGGACAGCCCCATGTCGCAATGAGGGCTCCTTTCCCGGGACTCCACTGTTCCAGGCACGTTGGAGTTTGGGTGTCTAGAACATGGCAAATTTGAAGACTGGTTCTGGTCTGCATTGTGTTCCCAGGTAAGGGCGCGCGGGGGTGCGGTTGGGGTGCGGCGTGGGGGTAGTTAGGTTGCGGCCTGGGGGATGGGGCCTGGGGAGCTTGTGGGGTGGAGGGTGAGCGCGTGGGGGGTGCGCGTGAGGATATAAGTGAGGGTGGAGGTACGGAGGTGGGGGCATGGGGGATGGGTGTGGGACTATGGGACGGCAAGCTGGGGTGGGGGCTGGGCTGGCGTGCGTGTTTCCCAGGCCACTCGGTCTGCTTCTCTCCCTTCCCTCCTCCCCCCTCCTCCCATCTCTTCGGTTTCAGTTTCGATTTCCCTCCTGGTATTTCAGAAAAAGAAACTCAGGACAAGCTCGGAATCGGTGGATGACGTAATCCCGGGCCGGGCCGCGGGCGGGTCCCAGAGCAGAGAGGCCGCGCCCCCCGCTGCAGAGCTCCCTGCGGTCCCCGGATGAGCCCCAGCTCCAGCAGGGACTGGGTTTCCGGTGCAAGGCTAGGGGCTGGAAGAATGCGAAGCGGGAAACTGTGCTCCGGGAGGGAGACGTCCGAGTCCCTGCCCAGCTCCCCCGGGCTTCAAGGGGCCTCTGCGCTCCGGTACGGTGTCCTCCTTTCTTAGTACGCTGACCCCGCTGGGGGCAAGGGGGTCTCTGTAACTGCCCCACCCGCCAGCCGGTTGGAACCAGAGTCTGGAACCAGAGTCCCGATCCCTGTGTTCGCACCCGCAGTTTAGAGGGGCCCAGGTGCTGTTTGCTGCTTCTCGGTCTGCAAGGTCATGGCCAGGACCGTGCCATGTCCTGTGTCCTGGGCGCAGCAGAGCCTGTGGGAGGGACAGGAGCTGAGAGCCGGTGAGCTGGCACAGCTTGGGGGAGCACTGGACGGCAGGGCTAGGGTCCTCAGAGCCTGGGCAGGGCTTTCGTGTTTGCGGGGGAGCAGCCCAGCATCAGAGCATTTACCGCCTTGCTGGAGGTGGGGCGGCCTCTTCAGGGGTTCCAGGGGTCAGCTACCAGGGTCTTCACACTGGAAAGGCAGCACTGCATTGTGAGAAGTCCCCTTATATGGAAAGGGTCTGCCCAGGTAAAGCACTGTTCTCCTTCCCTTCCTCGCAACTCTCCTTCAACTCTCCTTCCTGCCTGGAGTTGTTCGAGGAACACTGAGCACCCTGAAGAGTTCATGCTGGGCGCTGGGATATGGGAATGAGGAGCAAGCCACGCAGGCGACAGCGCTCAGCCACGGGACAGGGGGCGCTCTGGGCCCAGAGGAGGACCCGGGGAGCCAGAGGGGCCCTGGAGCGGGAGGATCTGGGGACCTGGGGAGCACATAAGAACAGGACTTAGGGAGGAGGTGTCGGTCACCTCAAAACCCATCCCAGTGCCCTGACACCGAGGAGAGGAGATGGCAAGTACTGCACACCCCTGCTTCCGCAGCGCTCCAGTCAGGGGTGAGGTCAGTCGACCTGCAGCGCACCTAGGCGCTGCTGGGTACTACCCATGAGCTTGGAAGTGCTCGAGCTGTGGTAGTGTGACCCAGCCGGGTCCAGGCAGCCTTTCTAGTGCTGGAGTTGTGACCCTACTTCGCAGGGCAGCCATTCTGTATCCTCCTCTGCCTGAAGGACAGCTGCCGCCGCCCGGCATCACAGATGCCTGGAAGGATCCAGGCTATGAAGACCACAGGAAGAGCGGAGCCGTGAGCAGGGCCCCCACTTTGCCCTTGGAGGTGGGACTCTGTGCGCCTGGGGACGGTGGGGGGGGTCCCTCTCCCTATGCCAGTCCCCTCAGATGCCAGGTCAAATGGAGATTTTAGTAAGGAGGGCCCGAGGTGCTGAATGCTGGCACTTTGTGAAGTTGATCGGAGAGTTAGATCTACCAAGAGCCGCCCAGTCAGGACCAGGGACAATGGGTGGCAGGAAAGACTTTACCACTGCTCTTAATTTTGAAAGTCAGTGCTAATGTGCCCACGTTTCCCTATTGGAGATACACTTTGGTCCCAGTGCCTCCTGGAAACTTTCAGCCCTGTCTAGCTCTGTGAGCAGGAGCCATGTGGAGCTGGGAGACCCTTGGGAGGAGCACCCCAACTTCCCCAGGATCCAGAGAGGACACCTTGTGACGGTTTCATGTACCAGGTTGAAGGAGTTTATGACAGAGCAGGAGGTCACTGAAATACAACCAAGCCCCATGTGCTTGGGGTCCAGGAAGTGGAGTGCCGAGGTTGGGGTTTCCGTGAGTGTGGGCCTTGGTGTTGGGAATATATTTTCCAGAGCTTTTGGATGTTGTTATGGTTAGCATATGCGTATTTCTCATTCCCGCTAGGGACAGGATTACATCGCCTCTCCCAGTTCCTATGCTGGTGCCCTGAACCCAGTGGAACTCCTTTGGCACAGAGTCTGTGAGCTGTGGAAGCATCAGAGAAGTCAGGACGGGGACAGCCGCAAGCTGCCCACACAGCAGGTTTCGTTTCAGCACAAAGGAAACTTAAGCGAACCCAGTGTTTCCCACTACTGTGTCTCGCTTTCCATGCCTTGTCAACAAAGTCACTCAGAGATAACCTTTCTGCTTGCTGCCCTTTTGTTCTTCCTTGCCTTTCTCCAGCTATAAAACCAGTTTCCTCTGCTCAGCCATCAGATCTGACCTTCTGCGTGATAGAATGAAGCCCTCTGATTCTAGAATTACAAATAAAGCAAATTATGATCTTTAAATTGGTGTAATAGTGTTCTTGGGTTGAGCAGCATCATGGGTCCCCCATTTTACCCAGCCACCCTGGAGCATGGAGGTCCACCCACTGTTCTGTGGCCGGGAGTGGCCACCAGGGGCAGCCTCACGCCCTGATGATCAAGTCAGCTTGATACCGGTCCCGTGAGGCCGCCTTGATCCAGGCACCTAGATGTGCTGACGGTTGTCTGCCTGTCGTTCCCTGGCCTGTGTTGCATGTTGCTCAGACGAGCCTCAAGTGACACTAATCCAAGGATCAGGAGCACGTGGGGGCCATGGAATTGCCTTTGGGTGAGTGCGGACAGCTGAGCTCCTAAGGGCTGGGGCTGCCAAGTGGGGGGCAGGGTATTGATTGCTGGGGGACCATGGTCCCTTGACGAGCATCCATGCCCCAACACAGAGGTTCTGTTCCTAGTAAACGGGGAGCCCTGCCCTGGGCTGACCTTAGGTGTTAGCTGTGAGTGTGGTACCTGGATTTTAGACTATTGATTGCATTACATAAGTGAGTCTCCCTCTTGTTCGCAATTTCTGCTCACTTTTCAGTGTCCTGGGAAGCACCTTAACTCTCTGCAAAGGAGAGGAAGTCGTGAGTCTTTGCAATAGTCATGTGAACACCTGAGCTGGGCAGCAGTGTGAGGTGCTGGCAGCTGGAGGCAGCAAGGGTAAGAGGAAGAAGAGCAGCTGTGGTCAGAACGGGTCCCGGCAACACACAACCACCTCCACGACATCCCGGAGGGCCGAGGAAGGACGTGCCTGTCTGAAGAGACCTGGTGATGAGAGTATCTGTGTCTTGGGGTCACCTGCGCTCCAGGGACATCCTGCCACCCATAACAGAAATCAGGTGGTCAGCTTTCTGTTGGGCATGTCATTCCATACTGGCCCAGCTCTTCTGTCACCCTCTGGTGGCCCTGCCTCATTTGACATCCTAAACTGGGAGTGATTTCTGCTCAAAATAGTTCCAAATTGTGAAGCTGCAACTCAAGGAATCTGCAAACGGATTTCTCAGGGCTGGGCTTGGAGCCCAGTTGGGAGCATTCAAGAGGATCTGGAATTTCTACAGCTGTGTGGATGTTATAGGGACAGAGCCTTGTGGGACTCCTAAAGGCCTTCCCTGTGAGCGTGCAGGTCCTTGCAGGTGGACAGACCGGGTCAGAACTCTGTGGTTCTGTTACACAGTTACAGTGGCAAGGGTACAGGTGGGGCAGCTTTGGTTGTTTGTTGCTGTTGGCTGGCGGGGCCTGGTGCTCTGCAGAAAGAGAACAAGCACTTGAACATGATGTGAGATTCTCTTAGCAAAATATTCCCTTCTGAATGTTAGAAACCCATATGTCGTACTCACAGAGAACTGGAGGAGCTGAATTGCAAAGAAAATCATCTTTTTCTTTCTTCTTTTTGTTTTTTTTGTTTAAAGAATGGAGACAGATAAACCAGAATAACATGAAAACAATACAGGAAATACAAAAGACGGTAGGGAATTAGCACTGGATGCTGTATTACATAACGTTATCTTCGCATTTGTTACTCAGTTATACACATGATGGCTCGTTCCATTAATCAGTGTTCTCCACCCTCATCTCCCTTGCTCTACCACCCAATCAGTCATCTTCCCCCTGATAATAACTGTCCTTTTGGGTTTATTTACTCCCTCGGGCTCTCACGTTGGGAAGAGACATGGCTGCTTCAAATTATGCTGTAACAAACGTGTGCACAAAAATTGGTGTGGCAGGAGGTGGAAAAGCACCCATCCTCAAAGACAGTAGATAGGCAGGGAACCATGTTAAAATCATCTTTTTCTTAGTCATAAGCTAATCACACACACCAGTGGTCACGCTTGTTTTTAGAGAACCAAGAGAAAGGTCATAACTCAAATTGGGGCAAAAATGTGACACAGGTAAAATCCTGGTATGACTGTGTCCCTGGCGGTGCCTGTCCTGTACAGCAGTTTTCAAGCACTGTGGCAAGACACCAGTGACCACCTATACAATCAGTGTGAACACATTTATTTCAAGTTTCTAGGAAGTGAAAAAACAGAGAGAGGGTCAGGCACTGATGCTTTGTGTATGCTCCAGGCCAGCTTATGAAAACTACTCTATTTGGTAACAAACACATCGAAATTGGATAAGAGAAAGAAACTGGCAAAATCCACCTCATGCCATTCAAGATGTTGGATGGTGAAGACCAAAGAGAATATTCCATCTGAGTCTTGCTTTTTAAATGACTGTCCTATCAGAAATATGAGACAAAACAGTATGATAGACTATACAAAGGCAAGGAGAATCACAAAAATATTTTTAAAACAACAAAAGACAGAAGTTCCAGGGTGAAGCATACAAAATGGTCACAAAGACTTTTTGGAAATGCAGGCAGGGTTACACATGACAGGGAAGTCACAGTGTTACTAATGAGGCTGTGACATTTGTGTAATGTTCCCATGTTGGATCAGAGAAGCTTGTCCATCTACATCATCTGAATGAAGTCAGATTTGGCCTGAGAGCATACTGAAAGGGCTGACTAGTTGCTGCTCACCAATGCACTTAGCTTACCATAAAAGGGCGAAAGAGGGCCATAAAATTGACAGAAAGCTACCTTCTCAGCGGGGAGTGGGGTGGGGAATAAAGCTGAATTTTACCCATTCCCCTGCAGCTGACATTGACAATGACCTTCATTCACAGGGCTTTGTCCTCGAGCTGTGACCAGGGATGGGACAGCAGCTGCCACTGCTTCCCAACATTTCCCAGCAAAGCAGGAGGTGCTTCCAGACCTGCGCGTGCTTCACAACAGGAAACGGGACAAGACAGAGATTTGCTAACGGGCTTTAGTCACCAAAGGATGCAGTGTCAAGGCCTTTATTCTGCAGTGTCCCTGAGACTGCGCCCACTAAAGGCAGACAGCAAGCGGAAGTCTCGGCAGAGCACAGGAAGTGACGCCCTGACGCGGAAGGACCACGGGGTGGTGCAGAGCGTCTGTGCCAGGGTCCCGGTCCATGCCCAGCTGTGCCTGCGGTGGAGCTTCCTTGGTCTCGGCCTGCTCCTCACAGCCTTGCTGGGGATGCTCCGGCTCAGGAGCGCTGAACACAGCTCGAATCACAGCAGGACTGCAGCTCTGCACTGCTGGGACCACTCATCTTGCAGAGCATCTAAGCAACCTCTCAACTGGTCCATCTGAGGATGGAAATACTGGCTGTGAAACACAGGTGCTGCTGCGGGGTAGTCTTCTAGAAAGAAGAGTGAAAGCTTAAAAGTCCATATATCGGCCAGGCCTGGTGGTACATGCCTATAATCCCAGGCTTCATGAGGCTGAGGCAGGAGGATCACTGTAAATTTGAGGCCAGCCTATATTACAGAGTGAGTGTGAGGCCAGCATGAACTACATAGCAAAACTCTGCTTCACAAAACCAAGGAAAAAAGAAAAAAACCCTTACGTCACCAGCAAACTTGGGTCACTGTCCTGTTACATGGAAATCAAACATGGACTTTGTAATAGGGAAGAAACACACGCCGGGCTGCACGGTGGGCAGCCCAGGAAAAAAACAGGGAAACCGGCAACTGCACGACAGACAGCTACTCCGGAGAGAGCGGCGCTGAGGGAAGGATGCGTTTTCCTCTCATGCAGCCTCAAAGCTGTGTCATTGTCCGCGGGATTTGTCTAAAAGGGCTGGGGTTGCTGGACAGGGTGTAGCTCAGTTACCACGCAGGGGTGGCTGTTCACACGGCCCAGCAAGTGCTGCACAAAGGTGCTGTGTCCCCCTCTCTGGGAGGAGAATGTGCTACGAAAATGCACTGCGGGGTCAGCTCCTGGTCAGGTCGGTGGCATTTCCGCGGGCACCATCTCCTCCAGCTTGCCTGCGCTCCCCACCATTTCATCTCCAGGGAGACAGCAGCCACCGTGGGTGACCAGAGGCCTCATTTATGGCCCCCTCTTGTCTCCAGCGGCGCAGCTGCCAGGCACTGCTCCCAAGTCCTGCCGGCCCCCCGCGCCGCTAGGGGCTCCTGCCTGCTTAGTCTTCAGGGGAGCTGCGGGGCGTGGTCCACCTTCTACAGCCGCTACAGAGTGACTGGGACAGCGGGCCCTGCCCCTGGGGGGGCACCCACCCTTGGCTGCCCGTGCACAGGGACCCAGCGGCCGGCTCTGACTTCCAGTGCCAATGCAGGGGTGGCTGGGAGCCATGTGTGACCGTCTGTCTTCAAGTGAAGCAAAACACAGTTTGTTTGAAACGTAAGTTTATTTTTGCCAGGAAGCTGTTAACAGTACTTGCTAGAGTCCTTTCATGAACCCGTTGACAAAAGCTCTGGAGAACAGTCAGAAATGCAGAGGACAAAAGACTCAGAGAGCTGTGGTTACAACTTGGGAAAGGTCAGCAAGAGCAAAACAACCCGCTGTACACAAACAATCTGTACACAGATTTAGGGTAACAGGTGTGATTGACAGCATGATATCAGGACTACAGTGTAAAACATAAGTTTGACTTTCCAGGTTACTGCAAAGAACAATACCTTTAATACGTAATTTATAAATAAAAGTTACTCTTATCCAATTACAATTTTTTTTTTTTTTTTTTTGGACACAGGGTCTTGCTGTGGAGTCCAGCCTGGCCTGGAACTCCTGACAATCCTCCTGCCTCCGAATCCCAAGTGCTGGGATTTCAGGCATGTACCACCAGGCCTGGCCAATTACAAAATTTT
>PVLD010030297.1:0-17007 GCA_004027595.1 Dinomys branickii
AGAACCTCAGTCACGGGGCACGGGGGTTCTCAGACCCACAGCAGCTGCGGGGACTCCTGTGTGGATCCCGCAGCCTCCGTCCCCCTTCGCAAGAATATGTGACGAAAATACCGTGCCCGGCACACCCCTGTCATCCCAGCGCTCTGGGAGGCTGAGGCAGGAGGATCCCAAGGTGCAGCTCAGCCTGGGGAGAACTGTCTCTAACAAAGCAAAAAAAAAACAGGAAAGGGCTGAGGATGTAGCTCAGTGCACAGGTCCTGGGTCCAATGCCCATTACCGCAAAAATATAACCAAACCTGATTCAGTTTCTCCCCTACACTTTGGCGGGTTTGCTGAGCGAACTGATCTCCTGAACGTACGCATTGCCTTCTGACAGAAGTGACTGTCGGTAACTCTTTTCATTTTAAAGAGTAAAATTCTTTTTAAAAAAATCTATAAAAATGATACAGAATTTCAAAACAAGATGCTAGGAAATTCTCAGTGGTTATTCTATTGCCTACTGTTATCTTCAAAGAGCTGCTCAGATTACCAGGGACAGGCGTGAAAATGGGTCAAAAAAATTAAGCACTAACTGTTCCTTTCAGTGAACCAACAGAAGTTAGTAGCACAGTTCTCTTTGTTATCCTGTGTGTGTGTGTGTGTGTCTATCGATCTATCTATTTATGTTTCCCCTTCTTTTTATTTTGTCTTGATTTTTTCATTCTGAGAAAGGATCTCCCTAGGTGACCCACGCTGGCCTCAAGTTCCTGGAGATGCTCCTGCCTCAGCCTCCCCAGTGCTGGGACGACAGCCAGGCCCAGCTTCTTGTGGGTGTTCTTGCTTTGGTTTCTGGGGTTCTCATTTTCGCAGCCAGAGAGCACACAGGTCTCCTGCTCCTTGGAAAGCAGACCCTATCTGTTCCAAAGGGAGCAGCTTCCTCTCCATGCTCTGTCCCTCCCAGGCAAGGCTGGGCGTGAAGCCCGCGGGGGCTGAGCTCTCACTAAGCGGTCCTGCTTAGCCACAGGCTCTCCTGTGGGAAGGGAGAGGTGCCCGGGCCGCGGCAGCCCTTGGCTTTATTTAGCAGCCACTGGGAAGAGAGCTGACCTGTTGGGGGCTGGGTTTCACTCTGCTGTGCTGTGGCCTTGATTTGGAACAAGGGGAAACCCGGGATGCCCGGCAGGATCAAGCCTGGAACCGCCAGCACCTCCAGCCGCTCACGTCACCTGGGAGGAAAGACGCTTCACCCTGGCCCTTTTTCTTTTTTATTTCAAGACAGGGTCTCGCCAAGTGGCTGAGTTGTCTGGGTTGGCTTCCGACTTGAGTCCTCCTGCCTCAGCTGCCCGGAGTGCTGGGATGACAGGCATGCGCCACCCATTGCATCCTGTGAACTCTTTTGGGTCCCAAAGGTCGCCCACAGCCCTGGAGGTCACCACACACCCCCGTACAGCCCTAGTGCGGCCCCTGCCCATCTCTTCCCAGCACTCCGGCTATTACATTAAACTGCAAAACGTTCTACCAGTGGGACGAGGTGCTGCCCCGGCATCCCAGCACCACAGGAGGCTGAGGCAGGAGGGTCTCTGGATAGATTCTGAGCTGGGAAACATAGCAGAACCAAGTCTCATAGTGAAAACTACAACCGGCCGGGATGTAGCTCATTGTGAATTCCTCAGCACCACACGCACACAAAAAAGTTGATCAAAAAATCAAGCGACTGCCCTAACCATGCGTTAGGGGCCTGGTAGATCCACAGCACTGCGCTGGGAGAGTCCGGGTCATGACTTTGAAGGACCCTGAGAAAGCAGATGGGCAGTGGGGAGGGGAAATAACAACATTCACGTCCGGGGCGATGGACTTTCAAGGAAGCAGGTGTGGTGAATGTGGACGTCTCTGGGATTTCCAAAAGCGCTCTAAGGAAAAGGTCTTCTGAGTTCCACGTCTCGGGTATGTGGGGAGCACAGGGGCGGAGGGCCAGGAAGCAAGCGCAGGGACCCAGACCGGTGGGAAAGTCGGTGCTCTTTGGCGGCGACAGAATAGCAGCGGACATGGACTTAGGGCGGGAGGGGGGCATTTGGGGTCACAGGAGTCAGTTCACGGGGGTGAAGAAAGACACCCACAGCTTGGTGACCGAGGAGGAGAGACTTGGAGAGAGAGAGATGGAGAGCAACAGAGACGCAGAGACACAGAGAGAGACATAGAGGTACAGAGACAGAGAGACAGGCCCAGAAAGACAGAGAGACAGAGACAGAGCGAGACAGACTGGACGCGGTCCCCAAGGTCCTACTTGCATCCCGGTGACCATCACCGGGTCCCACCTCCCGCGTTCGCATCGCCCCCAGGCACCCGCGGAACGGCAAATGTGCACGGATGAAGTCACTCATGAGCTCAGAACTTGGAGAGCCCCAGTGCATGAGTGGGGACCCGCGCCTCCCACGTGGGAGATTCCAGGGGGCTCTTGAGGCTCAACCCGTAACAGATGGACCTTCCCAGCATGGGCTTTTTGCTGCCAGTCGACAAACATAAGGAGCTGGGTGCACAGGCAGTCGGTCCACTTCTTGGGTCCCCGAGGGGCAGGGACCAATGCGTGTGATGTTACTGCGTTTCAGCTCATTCCTGCACGTGGACAGTCACAGCGGCCTGCCGGGCGCCATATCGGATACCACTGTATTGGTTTCCCAGGGCGTCAGAACAAAGCCCCACGAGCTGGGAGGCGTCAACAGTGGGGACTTATCGTCCATGTCTCCTGGGGCCGAGCCAAGGGTGGTGCTGTGAGGTTGGGGCCACTGTGGGGACTCAGTTTACCTTTACCACATCTTTGCTTCTGGTGGCCAGGGCTAGGACACAGATCAGCCCCAAACAGTCATTTAACAAACATGTCCTGGTCTTCTGCATTCTGCAAGCAAGAATACCTTCCTAACCTGGCCCCTCTGCTCTCTGAGAGTTCGAGTTCACCATGGGGGAGACAGCAGGGTTATCTAACGGTCATGGTGATCCATCTCCCCAGAAATCTAGGCAGGGCGCCGCGGAGCACCTGGCCAGCAAACCTGGGAGTCTCTGCCACATAAATGAGGAGGAGGGACAGAGGGGCTGGGAGGAGGGTCCCTGGGGATCGCAGTCCTTGTCTGAGCTGTGAAGGACAAGAAGTTCTCTGGACAAGCGGGGAACGGGGTTGCATTCTAGGCACAGGTTGTGGGTAGCACGCTGGGTTGTCACGCCTGGGTCAGTGAAAGTGCGAGTTTGTGTGTGTGCCCGTGTGCACAAGCAGGCTCCAGAGCAGCAAACTTCAGCACTTTGGAATCCAGAGTTTCTTGTAGATTCGATGACTTCAAACCAAGTCCTTAGAACAAGACAGGCCCAGCCGCAGCGCGCCAGCCAGCGGCCCCTGCACCTCACCGAGCTCCCGAACAACACCCTCAGCCCACGCTCCTTCTTTTGGAAAAGGGGCTGACATTCTCCACTCGGTCCCGAACGCAGATCTGAGTGGGAGTTGCTCAGTTTTACCCAGAATACTTCCAGCACTGGCCGACTCTTGGCCCAGCCCGGACATGGCTGAGGTCCTCTAGTGTCCCCTGTAGGAGGAGGGTGGACATCTCAGTTACAAAGGAGAATGAAAGGGAAGTCACCAAAGGCCAGAGTTCCCGTGACTGCCTCCAGCCATTGCACGAAGGCCGCTTCCACCCAGTTCACGATGAATTCTAAGGGTGCAGCCATGTTTCATGCTTTACATGTGAAATGGCCTCATGCGTCCACCTCGCAGGTATGGAAACTGAAGCAGAGCTCTTCCTGCCTGTTTCATGATCAATGTGGACTGGAGGCAAATTCAACTCCCTGCTCCCACCGACCCCTGCTTCCTCTAACCAGACCCCACCTCCTACAGCACGTTCACCTGGGACCTCACCCATGGGCGGGTTCACTGCTGAGCACAGCGCCCCGTGATCCAGTCAGCTTGCACCCACAGGAGACTTAGAGGATGCTCCCCAGCTGCAAACCAAAGTGTGGCACATCTTCATTGCAAGGGCCCACGTCCAAGAGGCTCTTTGGGGTCATGGCCTCTACACCAGGCAGCAGGAGTCCTGAGCTGTCTCCCTACTTCCTCCACCTTGTTCTTGGTTGGCTTCCTGTCCCCCAGCCCTGAAGGCAGGCTTTTCTCTTCCTGCTCAAGTCTCCTCTCACCTGCACTCTCTGCTGCCTGCTGGTTTTCCTAAAAAGCAGCATTATATGGCCAGACCTATCCCTGGTTAAAGGCTGTGCCTACCCCACCCAAGTACCTTTGAGCACGGTTCAAGAGTGTTTCTCTGATAGACCATTGTCCTTCTGCTGGCTCAGAGAGGGGTGGGACCCAGGAACCAAGCACACTGTGGTGAGAGTCTTTGTAGGCTTCCCATGCCCCAGGACAGTGAGCACTGACCTTCCCCTGGTCCTGCCATATACAAAAAAATAGGAGGAATCCAAACACGGAAACATGATGTTCATGCTACCACATTTCTCAGGGGCTCATCTGCCCCTCTATGTGAGTCAGCTCTTTGCGACTGTGACAAAATATCCGAGAAATGACTGAAACTGTCTCACAGTTGCAGAGGGTGCGGTCCACAGTCAGATGCTCCAGGGCAGGGGCAGCATTGCAGATGGGTGGCGAGGAGGAAAGACTCACATCAGGGTGGCCAGAGCAGAGACCGAGAAAAGGGTCAAGAACGCACCCTTCCAGGTCACCCACACCCAGGGACCCATCTCTTCCAAGAAGACCCCATCAGCTAACAGCAGTCAGCTCTGCACTGAGGAGGGGTGGCTGGTTTTGTAGAGAAAGACCATGGAGACCCATCCCACCAAGGCTCCGTGGAATCACGGTGCCCATCTCTGTTGCTGTTGGCTTTTGTCATCTGCTGAAGCAACACATGGCAGATTTCCCATGGCAAGGCGATTTTCCCCCCAGTGCCATGACCTTGGGAAGGCAACAGCCCACCCTCAGTGAGGGATGCGCTGTCTCCCACCCTCTGGAAGGCATCAAATCTGCACAGAGCGCCTGCCTGGAATCCTCCTGCATGAGAGATGTGTCTCCGCCATCATTTATTTATGTATTCAATCATTTAATTAAATGCATATTGATTTTTGTACTCTGGGTTACAGTCCAATTTTATTTTATATTCCTGTTGGAATCACTCCAGATTTAGCCACTGAGCAAGCGCTCCTGCAGGGTGACTTCTGCTTGCCTGTCTTTTGTGTCTGAACAGTCCCTTGCTCTCTCGTACCACAAGATGCTGCAGGCACGTGGTTAATCCCTATTTCTTCCTCCTCTTCCTCCTCGTCTTTCTCTCCCTTCTCATTTCATCTCCTCCTCTTCCATCGCTTGCTCCTGTTCCTTTTCCTTCTCTTTTTCTTCCTCTTCCACTTTGGATCTTCTCTTTCTCCTTTTCTGTTCAGTATTGAGAACTGAACCCAGGGTCACCTCCTTGGAGCCACGTCACCAGCATTTTTTAATAAATTGATTATCTTAACTTCTGTAATGTTGACAGAAGGTCTTCTTCACCCGTCCTGGTGGCACTCCAGCTTGTGGTCCTCCCAGAATCAGCCTCTGCTGATAGACCACCATGCCTGGCTACCTCCTGTCCCAGATCTTCCAACCCTGGTACTGGATATGTGACAGCTTTCTAAGACTGTGACAAAATACTGGAAATGGGCGACTTTTGAGGAGAATATTCTTTGGATGATGGTTTCAGAGATAGAATCTGGGCCACACCCCCAATGACCTCACTTCCTCCACAGGCCACACCCTCGATGATCTAACTTCCTCCCACCAGGACCTGCCTCTGAAAGGTTCCAGCACCTCCCAACAGAGACACCCTGAGGACTAAATCTTCAACACATACTTCTTTGGGGGCTATTAAAGATCAAAATGGTACACCATGATTACCCATTTCTGCAGGGACCCCTGAATCCTATTACATGAACATGATGAGTCTGAGGGAGATCAGGGTATACAGCGAAGCCACTGCTTGGTAGCATTAAAGAGATGAAACTCTCACGTTTCCTTTCCTTCTCTTCCCTCTTCTAGAGCACCTGAAGAGACGGAGAACTCTGATTGCAGCAGCCTTCTGTCATCCTGCCCACCAGGTCAAGTCAGGGCGGCATGAGAGCATCCCTCTCCTGGACCATAACCCTCGCAGGAGGTCTGGTCCCTGGAGGTCGCACCTCAGCCCTTCTGTGGAGGTTCTCAACCAGCATGCCAACCCAGCTGCACTATTGGGGAGAAGGGCGGGGTGACTGTTGCTGAGGATGAAGGCCATCTTCCCCCTCACCCATCTTGCCAAGCCATGACCAGGAGCTCGGGACTCCTGGGCAGTTCCCATCGGGGGCCATGTGGGGACCTGCAAGCTCCATCCACCCTTGGTTGCACGCGGCCACCCCTGCCCAACTGCCTGGCTCAGTCTGTTGTGATGTTGTGATCAGCCTTGTCCCCGTGCACACTGACAACACCCCTGGGTCCCACGCTCCCAGGGTCAGGCCAGCGAGAGTGTTTACCCCTGCCCCTGTCTAGAGGGGCCGCCCAGAGGGCCATCACCTTCTAGTGATGCCATCACCAAGGTAGGTGCTGCCGGGGACCTGCCCCACCTACTTCTCAGATGCAATCTACGCCATACGCCGACACCAACCACACCCAGTGCTCTGCCAGTTCCTCGTGTGTCCAGGGCAAGCAGCGCACTGGGAAGACACCCAAGGGATCCCCTGTGTTCCTTCCTGCTGAGTTACCCTCATATGTTTTTGTATCCAGTCTGTTGCAAAGAGGAGAGACCACGTCTTGGAGGAAGAGAATCACTGTACGAAAACGCAGGCTAGAGACTTTGCACATGCAACAAGGGCATTGTGGGAAAGCCCAGCAGCAAATCTAGCGTTCTGGTTCCTTGGGACACTTTCTCCATTGTGTCCTTATGTGACACCCCTCCGGCCACTGAAAGGGACCCTGGACTGTTCAGTCCTCTGCCTGGTTAACAGCAGGATGAAGACAGGCTCCACACGGAGGAGTACGAAGGCTTCACGGATGTCCCGTGCCCCGGTGAGCTTTTCTACGATGTCCCTCCACGCCGCCGTCGTTCTGTTCTGCAGGTGTGAATTCCGATGCCTCGGTGTTGTCCCGCCATCGCTTCTGCCTCCTCACGTGCAGGGAAGGTGTGAGGACAGAGCTGAGACATTACGGCTATTCCAGAAATAAAATATTTTTGAAACCGCTCTTTGTCTCCTTGTGGAATCATCGAGATTTTCGTCAGGCACAGCAGGGTCTGGATGGCACATGCACACGCACACTCACTGTCCTTGCAGGGGCCAGGGCGGGATACCGGGGTGGGGAAGGCCGGAGTGCAGTCTGCTCTCCGTGTGTTCCGAAGAACAGGAGGACGCTCTGGTGGGGCCCAGTGTGAGAGACCCGTCGGCCATTCAAACAGAACCAGCAAACAAGCTCTGCTGGTGTCAGTCCAGGCTCCACAGAAGTCCCTAGACCCGGCCTGCAACAGGAGAACAGAGCTGAGGCCCCGAAGTAGGAAAGACATTCTGTCAGTCAGAATGGAGGCAAAGCCGCTCAGCGTGGTAATCCTGCGCAGAGACATGATGTTGGAAACCAACATCAGTTGAGGAGCAGGAAAGTCTTATTTTGCTTCATGCTTCCAGAGGTGCCAGTCCATGGTTTTCTGACTCGGACCTTTTTGGCTTAGCTGACAGGAACACTATCCTGCAGTGTACTGGGCATGCTCATATCATGGCAGCCTGAACACGAGTCCAGGGTTTCAGTATGGCTTCCAAAACCAGGCATGTGGTGACCTAATTTCCTCCCACTAAGCCCCACCTAATGAACTTACTTCTTCCAAGTCCCACCCCCAATGAACTCACTTCCTCCCACTAACCCCACCCCAGTGAACTCACTTCCTACCTCTAACCCCATCCCCAATCAACTCTCTTCCTCCCACTAGGTCCCACTCCCACTGAACTGAACTTGGTCCTGCTAAGCCCCGCCCCAAGTGAACTCACTTCTTCCCACTAAGCTCTACCCCCAATGAACTCACCTCCCTCTAACGCTACCTCCAATCAAATATCTTCCTCCTACTAAGCCCCACCCCCAGTGAACTCACTTCCTCCCTCTAACCCCATCCCCAATCAACTCTTCCTCCCACTAAGCCCCACTCCCACTGAACTGAACTTGGTTCTTCTAAGCCCCACCCCAAGTGATCTCACTTCTTCCCACTAAGCTCCACCCCAATGAACTCGCTTCCTCCCTCTAACCCCACCCCCAAGCAACTCACTTCCTCCCATAAGCCCACCCTGAGCAAACATACTTCCTCCCAGTAAGCCCTACCCTAATGAATGCATTTATTCCCACTAAGCCCACCCCCCAGTGATGTAATTTCCTCCCACAGAGCCTCATCCCCAATGAACTCACTTCCACCCTCCAAGCCCCACCCCCCCAATGAGCTCACTTCCTCCCACTAAGTCCCCACCTCTTAAATGTCCAATCACAGCTCAGGTCCATCATGGCCGACAACCAGACCTGTAACCCTAGGGCATTTGGGAGGCGGCTAAGAGCCACGTCATAATAGGCAAACTTCAAAAGTACAACTTTGATTGGCTGTTAGGAAATGCTGCTGTGCTGTGACTGAGTTCCTTGTGGCCACAATCAAATGATGGATGATTTATACAAAACATGTTCAGGGACAGTCTCATGCTGCTTCAAGAAAAAAAGAGCAGCTCTGGGCGGGAGCGAAGCAGTGGCACTTGAGCTGATCCACCTAATAACAACCACGCTCACCCTAACTCACCCCCTCTCCTGAAAACTGCACGGATCTGGTCCTGAGCCTGTAGCCCCCTGTGCTAATGACCTCTCGGGTTCCAACCAGTGTTAAACCCCGTTACCTTCGGAGCTGAGCTGTAACAGGCATTGGAATGGACACAAACAGCCCCTGATCACAGTTTGCTTCTAATTGCCAATGTCATTTTTACTGGACAGAAAGAAAGCACCGCATTAGCTTGCTATTAAGTTTCCACAGCTACCTGCCAGCAAGGTGGCTTCGTGTTTGAAGGGACTGCACTGCGGTCACATTCTCCTGGGTAAAGGTTTCCATATAATGGGTCTCAAAATATATAGTGAATGTTTAAATGTAAAATATTTATTACACTGAAAGACACATTGCCATGAACCTCACTCAGAATCCTCCCTGGCTTTGGACACACTCATCCCACCGTCCTCACCACTTTCTGCAGCAGCTCTGGAGTGCTCTTTCCTGAGGGTCTTTATCTGTGCTGTCCTGGACACCTTGATGTCTTGAGTGGACCCAACACGTTGACCTTTCCTGGTCATTTTGACCTTGCGGAGGAGCCAGAAGTAGCATGGTGTTGGATCCGGCGACTAAGATGCACGAGGACACAGTGTTGTTTGTTTAAGAGCTGCCTCTCCTCTGGATGGCACTCGGTAGCAATGGTCACTGCATGTTTTATCACACCTCATAAAGATACTGTTAAAAGAAGAATCCAGAGGTGCTACAGAAAGCCGCAAGGACAGTGGCATGAGTGTGTTCAAAGCAAGAGAGAATATTTTGAGGGAGACCCATGGCAATGTGCCTTTCACTGTAATAAACGTTTTAAAGTTTGAATATTCTCTGTATTTTTTTAATCACACCTTGTAAATTTGGGGTGTACACTGAGAGGGCTTGACAGTGGGCATGGTGGTGCACACGTGTAATCCCAGGGGCTAGGAAGGCTGAGGCAGGAAGATGGCTCAAGAGCAGCCAGAGAAGGTTTGTAACACTCTGTTTCAAATAAATAAATAAATACATACATACAAACATACCTAAATAAAAAGGGCTGCAGACACACCTCAGGGGAAGAGCAATTCTCTATCATGCCTGAAGCCTTGGATTCAGTACACACACACACACACACACACACACACACACACACACACGCGTGCGTGGTTCAGGCTGGGTCATCCTGTCCAAGTTACTAATGTACTGCAAGATGAGGTTAATAACCATATTATCTCTACCATTTAGGGCTATTATGCTAAATAAATTAATGCAGGTAGAATGTGTTTAACATTCATGGCACAATGTAAGTCCTTTTCTCATGCTACTTCTACTGTTACCATTACTCTGAATATTTTGAGTCCAAATTAGAATTAATAGAGGTGTGACTGTACTTGTGAATTTGGACAGAAGGGGCAGGATTTTCTCATTAACTGTCTGCCTCCAAGTTCAAGCCTGAATGCTAGCTAACAAGATTGTACACACATCACACACCCTTTTAAACATTATGTTTAAAATAATTTTTTAAAAAACAGAATTTGAACCTTGTCTAAAAATCTGAACTGCAAAGCTATGTTCTGTTCCTTTTCTCACAGAATGGTCTCACATATTAAAGCTGTGTGTGCTGATAGAAAGAAGATGCAAGACTGTTATCTCTGGGATTCACATGGCGGTGCTGGCTTCCAAGGGAAAATACGCAAACTCATACCTATGCCAAGTCCTGTGTGGATTTTGGTGGACTCGGCAAAACTGGCATCTACCTGCAAACAGCCTAGGTAGGGTGTGCTGTGATGTAGGAAACTTCCAGGGCTAGAGAGTGCTCAAATTCTTGTGAAAATTTTAGCAATGGCCAAAGCCAAGAGTAATTCTTAAGGCAATTATTGCTAATAATCATTCAATGTCTACACTGGTAACTGCAGCAAAACATCCAGGTCAAATACTTTTTGAAGAAGATTAGCACAATGTACAGCAAAGGTAAGAGATGTAAGCGGCCCTTGGAGGTTGGAAATGGGAACAAGTGGGGGGATTTGCTCTGTGCAACTGATTCTAAGAGAATAAAGCAAGGTGTGACTTCTGGACTCACGTTTGCACTTGGGGCGGCCACTGTTGAAACATGAGGATGAACACAGCTAGGTTACCCACACTGCACTGACAGGGAAAGTGCTGCATGCCCCCCGCAGCAAGCCTGCAGTGAGGCTGCTTTTGAGCTTTTCTAGACCAGCGAGCTGAGAAATCTGCAAGCCATCGGCCACATCTGGCCCAGCTGGAAGGGGACATGATTCAAACTTCCACATGTGTGCATGTGTGCACATGTGTGTGTGTGTGTGTGTGTGTCTGGGCCAATGGTGGGACCCAGGTCACAGGCTTAGATATTTCTTGGTGCACTTTGGTCATCAATGTGAACAGGGAAGGCAGACGTTCCTGCCATCCTGCATGCAGCTTTTCATCTCCCCAGCTCAAGGTGGTGATGTCCCTGAGATTTAACGACCTGTATTGTTCCACATAACCATGGGCTCCAGGGCCTCTTATCAGAAGAGATATCAATGTGAAGGTGAGGTCACTGCCCTAAAACTCTACATCAGTGGACAGGATTCACGGTTGGGAAGAAGATTGGCCTCACTTCTGAGCTGCTGTGCAGTCACATCCTGAATGGTCTCTCGGAAGAGGTGCACTCAGTGACCACTCTGTCTTGCACAAAATCACCTGCAGGGCACCTGCTCTACCACTAGACCCGGGTTCTCCCGCATAAATCCCCCCATGGCTCAGAGAGGAAGGCACTGTGCCCTCTGTGCTTGAAAGAAATACAAGGAAGGAAGAGAGAGGTGAAGTAAGACACCTTAGAGAACACAACAAGTCCCTGCAGCTGCTAATAACAGAACACTGGTTCATAGCCACTGCCCAGAAGAGGCTGTAGTGAAATTCCTAGGCCCTGCAAATGGTGTGAAGGAAGGCAAGGAGGTGGGATGAAGGCATGGAGTTGAGAATCTTTTATGTATCAAAGTCTATGGGCAATTGTCTACGTATGGATAAATTATAATTCTCCACCCACCCACCATCCACCCATCCATCCACCCACACTCCAATACTTGCCTCTCCACCCATATATATGCCCATTACATATCACCCATACACCCACCCATCCATCTGCACATCCATCCATTCATCCATCCATTCACCCACCCATCCACCTATTCATCCATCCATGCATTCAACCATTCTTTCATTCAACCATCCATCTTTTTATCAATCCATCCATGCAACCATCTCTCCATCCCACCCATCCATTCACTCATTCATCCACCCATCCATCCATCCATCCATCCACCCACCACCCACCCACCCATCCACCCACCCAACCACCCATCCACCCATCCATCCATAAACCCATCCACCCATTTACCATCCATGCATGAACACATCCATCCATCTATCCATCCATCAATCCATCCATCCATGCACCTACCCAACCATCCATTCATTTATCCATCCATCCAACTATCCACCTATCCAACCATCCATCCATCGAACTATCCACACATCCACTCACTCATCCATCCATCCACCCATCCACCCATCCACCAACCCACCAATCCATGCATCCATCCACTCACTCATCCACCCACTCATCCACCTACTCATCCATTCATCCATCCACCTATCCACCCATCATCCATCCATCCACCCACCCATCCACCCACTCATCCATCCACCCACCCAACCATCCATCCATCTATGCACCCATCCATCCATCCACACACCCATCCATCCATCCCTCCATCCATCCATCAAACCATCCACCCACCCATCTACCCACCCAGCCATCCATCCACCCATCCACCCATCCACCCATCCATCCATCCATCCATCCACCCACCCACCCACCCACCCATCCATCCATCTACCCATCCATTCACCCATCCATCCATCCATCCATCCATCCATCCATCCATCCATGCACCCATGCATCCTTCCACCCACCCATCCATCCACCCATCCACCCTTCCATCCATCCAGCCATCCACCCACCCATGTATCCATCCAACCATCCACCCACACACTTTCCCATCCACCCAACCACCCATCCATTGATCCACCCTCCCATCCATTGACCCATCCATCCATTCATCCACCCATCCACTCATCTGTCCATGCATCCAGTCATCCACCCATCCATCCACCCATCCATCCATCCATCCACTCACTCATCCACCTACTCACTCATCCATCCACCCACCCATCCACGCACTCATCCATCTACCCATTCACTCACTCATCCACCCACTCATCCATTCATCCATCCACCCATCCACCCATCTATCCATCCACCCACTCATTCATTCAACCATGCATGCATCCATCCAAGCATTACTCTCTGAGACTGTTTATCCCCACGCATATACAGACTCACTGCAACATCTGACAGAGATCAGGGAATCAATATTCATTACATGAATGAATGTACCCACAAATGAATGAACTGACTTCATCTGGGTCACTCCACAGACTCCTCTTTCCATTTTTTTTCAGCGCTGGCAATCAAACCCATGCCTGGTAGCATATCAGAAAATTCTCTACCATTGCACTACACCCACAACTCCGATTCTGTAGACATTTTACAGACTTCATTGTTTTACCAAAGCATAAATTCAACAGAACCAGTTGTTTTCCAGAAACCTCTGTTCCTGTTTCATTAGGGAAATTGTATTCCTCTGGAGAAAAAGTCAGGATCGTGGTGCAAGCAAATCCCAGAACAGTTTGTGTGAACGATGCACGGGTCTTTTCATAACTACTCTCCATTTAGCTCTTTGTTCCAGAAAAGGTAAAACAATTAAGCTCCAAAGAGTTTTTATGACGTTTCACACACAATACGTTCCAATGTCTTTGTAATATTCATGCAGAAGTGATGATTCATGAAACCACTAAAGGGAGACTGTGTATTCTCTTGATGGTCAGGATATTGGAAATGCTAGGTCACCATAAGGACTGTTACTCACTGTCGAATCTCAGTCTGGTTTGTGACCATTGCAACAGGATAGAAATCTGGAAAACGCAATAATCATCGCTATACTCCAGTGTGGTTGACTGAAAACTGGAGGTCAACTTTTTTTTGTCGTTTGTTTTTTGTGTTTCCATGGATCAAACTCAGGACTTTGCCCTTGCCAGGCAGGTGCTTATGGTGGTCAGCTTATAATCCCCAGCTGAACTGAGTCAGTGTGGGTGTGGGAGGCCCACCTGAGGGTTGCTGCCAGCAGCATAAGAGGCAGAACTGGAGAAGAACTGAGGCTTTGGGGAGCTGGTAGAAGCTGCTGGAAGTTGTAAGGAGCTGTTGGTTCTCTTGGCATTGAGAATGGCTTCAGTTCACTTTGGGGGAGCTCTGGTCCTCACTCTGAGCATCGCTTCCTGGCTCCCGAGGGAAGATGGTGCACTGCCGGTCTCCTGGAGAAGCTTTCTGTGTTGGCTTTCCTGATGGGAACACTTGGCTGTCCTGATCATCAGAGGAGCTCGGGACCTCACTGTTGCTGAGGATGGCTGTGGTGCTTTTCAGGAGAACTCTGCTTCTTACTTTATGCATCACTTCCTGGCTCCAGTGCAGATTCCTCAGCCTTCTGGCACAGGTCCTTCATCCTGCTGACACATACTTCCTAGATTCCACCACTGACCTCTGGGCCTTCACAGTGCAGATCCGTGAAAACAGGCCTGCATGAGACGTTGTCATGGGCTCTGGGCCTCCAGATGGATTCATGGGAGGCACTGTTATGAGCTCTAGGTCATCAGGTGGACTCATGCAGGACATTGCCGTGGAATCCAGGCTCTCAGCTGGATTCTTTGGTCTTTAGTGTGTGGACAGATTTCCCACACACTCTTTCTATGTGATTCTTTGGGTTACTATTATAAATAATCTTGTAAAATATGTATCCTGTATTATGTGGTTCCCTTTGCAAACCCCAAACCGTGACATCCGGTTGGAAAGATGTTGGGCTGGAGGACTTTGTACTCTGAACATTGCTCCTATCACACTGCATGGAAGGACTCATCTCTGATCTTGTTCCTTTTTAGTATAAAATCATAGCTACGATTTTTAGAATATCTACCTTAATGCATTTGTGATAAGAGAAATTACACATTTTTCCTTTTCTTTGTTGGTGTAGATTGAACTTAGGACCTTAGTACTGAGCACCATCCTTTTTATATTTGTAATTTGAGACAGAGTTTCACTGTCACTAAATTGCCCAGATTGGGCTTAAACGTGTGATCCTCCTGCCTCAGCCTCCCAGAGTGCTGCGATCACAGGCTATGCATATTTTAGTACTCAGTTGATCTTTATGACATTAATACAGAAAATCTCCACAAAAATCCCACCAAGACCCTGTTGCAGACTTTGTCTCTCCCCACAGTTACATCCGAAGCAGCATCGCACAGAGATTCCTTTTTAAAATTTAATGAACTATTTAAAACTCTCTTTGAATCCTAACTAGCTGTTTACACAACAAAGTATTAAAGCTTGATGTGTTTTAGGGCTTCACAAAAGTGCCTTTTCTCCTTGTTAGTCACTAAACACTCAAAATCTTCATCAAAGCTCTGGGTGTGTCTGTGCATGACTGACAGATGCGCCAGCCAACTGAGGAGGGAAATTCCGCCCCAGATGTGGGCGCACCAACCAATAGGCTTGCAGCTTGGATGCAATCAAAAGGGAAAGGAAGACGCGCTTCCATTTTGGAGGAGCGCTGGTCTTCACCATTGCTTGTAAATGTCAGTCTCCAGTCTTTTCAGCCGTTTGGCACAGACTCGACAGCCCTCCAGGAGAGACACTGAGACCTTCTGTCACCCTGGTGATTTTGTCAGTGAACTTCCTGGCGTGCCACTGCTACTAGCTCCTACACCTCTATGATATGCCAACCACCATTTTGGATTCCTCAGCCTCTGGTCCTGCAGGGGGACTCCAGTGGCCAGGGGGACTCTTGTGCATCTGTTCCTGTGAGCTCACTCTCTCAGCCCCGGTGTCCTGGTGGTGCGCGTCCTCCAGGAAGACTGGGTTGAATGAGTTTGAAAAAAAGGAAAAAGGAAAACTTACAGAAGTGCTGAGCCAGGGTGGCAGTGATAGGTCAGGTGTTCAACGGCAGCTTATGTAAGGCTGGAACGCCCTGAGCAGCATTCCATGGGGCTCCTGGCTGCTTGGCAAGGTCCCCAGTGGAGGTCATCCGCAGAGGACATCTGCGTTCCTTCAGGAGATGCACGAGATGCTTACGCGGGAGCCGTCGTCCCAGGCAGCTTGGAACTGAGAGGACTGCTGTGCGCAGAACTGTCTCGCCAGCGTTTCTGTCCTCCAAAGAAGAGCGCGGGGATGTTCGCCAGCGCCCCGCTCCCTTATCTTCCTGAGGCAGAGCGCTCGGCAGAGTGGGGAAGGACGGCTGCTCTTCTACATTTTGTGTTTGTTTGTTTGTTTTTCTTTTTCCTGCCAAAAATCTCTCAGGTAAAACTGAATGCCCCTGGGCAAACCTTTGGAGGCATTTGAGATTTGGGGTTTTTTTATTCCAATTTTTCAGGGGCACAGAGCACCTCGAGGATAACGTATAGAAGTCTGCTGAAATTTGAACTGTGTTATAAATTCATTTTAAAATTTAGGTTGAAAAAAATAAAAGGGAAATTATGCTTAAAAACAGTGGCTTAAGGATTTGTTTTTTTTTCTTTTTATGGTGCTACGCATCAAACTCAATACCCTATGCGTGCTGAGCAGCCCCGCATCCGGTAGTGGGGTTTCAGACAAGGCCCTTCACACTCAACTATTCCTTTCTTCCTTTCTCTCTCTCTCTCTCTCTCTCTCTCTCTCTCTCTCTCTCTCTCTCCATCTCTCTCTCTTTAATTTTGAAACAGGACCTCTCTTCGTCCCCTGGCTAGGCTCAAACTTGGGGTCTTACCTCCTCATCCCCCGAGAAGGGCATTATTTTTTTGTGCATTTAAAATGACGGTGAAGGTTGGATAGAAACCTTCTCACACTGCCATATGCCATTAATTTTTTTTTTTTATTTTAGAAACATAAAAGTACAAAAACACATTGACAAACAGACACCCATTATCATAGAAAATAGTACAATCACAACTAATCTATAGACAAGGTGATATGGTCTCAACAGTAGTTGTTGCTTTATCCATTGATATCTTCGAATTGTAGATGTATGGACCCATATACAGACATGCAAATTTAGTCAGACAGTTTATCCTCTCAGCAACAGAAAAAAAAGAAAAGAAAAAA
>PVLD010030298.1:0-17005 GCA_004027595.1 Dinomys branickii
TTTTCATGATTTATCAACGATTTTATATATAATAGAAACAGGAAAGTAATTATACCATTTAAATATTTTTCAAAAAAAAGTTTTTCATTCAACAGTTTAAGGATGAAAAAATGTTTTCCAAATACTTTTTCTGTCTCTCCTAGTTTAATTAATTGTGTTAATATTTGTTCTTTTCTTTCTTTCTTTCTTTCTTTCTTTCTTTCTTTCTTTCTTTCTCTCTCTCTCTCTCTCTCTCTTTCTTTCTTTCTTTCTTTCTTTCTTTCTTTCTTTCTTTCTTTCTTTCTTTCTTTCTTTCTTTCTTTCTTTTTCTATTTTCTACGCAGAATACCCAAGAAAAGTCTTGAAAATGAAGGGATCTCAGGTGTAGTTCTCGGATATTACCATAAGATGGCGATGTTATGAAATGCGTGGGGTTTAATCTGTCAAACTCATTCAATTTGATGAAATCAAACTGACTTTTGAAAATGTAACATTTATAATTAAGAAAGCGTCTGCAAGCACTTAGATATAACTTTCAAGAAGTATTAAAATATCAATTAAACTTCACATTCTGTGCTGCCTTGGGTTATTTTCTGCTGCTCTTCTTGGTAGTGATCATGAATTGATTTAAGTTGGAACTGGAAGCTGAGCCCCGTCATTCCCAGTTGTTCTATTAGCGCCTGTCTACTTTGCTCGCTGTTCTTGCCAATTCAAGATGTGACTAAAGCCAGCGAACTGTCAAAGTCTCCCTGCGAACCCAAAGCCCCGCTTAGGCTGTTTCTTCTTAGTAATGATCAGATTCTGCCCATGTAGGAGACAGGAGGAACTGATCTTTCCTTGGGCCACTGCCAGATAATAGATATGGAATTGATTTAACAGCCTCTTTACTCTACTAAAAGCAGTTAGCTAGTATCTTTGACAATTGAACTAAAGTCTCTTCACAATAGGGCTGTATTTTTAAAGCACACACACATTTTAAATTCTTATAAAAGACTGCAATATAATTTACTAAGTTAATATTAGCAATGTAAAATACAAAATGTTAAATCAAACTAGCATTCTTGTGAAGTAAATATATATGTGGTCAATAAATATTGAAAGTGATCCTTTAATGATAATTATAATGATTTTATTATATTTGAAACTATGGTTTAATCATTAGGTTTTCATTTTGTGTTTTAAATTTCACCATAAAAACTGAAAAAAATTTCACTGTAAATGGATGTAGAAATTTTTATAACTTTCATTTTAAAGATAAGATAAGCTGGGCATGGTGGTGCACGTCTGTAATCCTAGCACTCAGGAGGCTGAGGCAGGAGGACTGTTGCAAATTTGAGAGAAGCCTGGGATACAAAGTGAGCTGAAGGCCAGCCTGAAATGCATAGCGAGACCCTGTCTCAGAAAAGACACAAAAAAAAGCTAATAAGATAAATGTTCAGCATGATTGTGAAGATGCCATAGTCAGTAAATACCTTTGCCACATTTCAAATCAAGTTTCGAATATCTCCACACTTACTCATTTTGCTCTTCCAAGAACATATAACCTTCTCCATAGCAGTTTTTATTGGAGATGACAAAACTAAATATTACTTCAGCTGTCCTTGATTTCCAATTATCCTCACAAAACTGAGAATACACCTTATTATAATATTTACTTTGTGTTTAGCATGAAAGCAGTTGTTCTTTGGGCTGTGAACTCTGAAATCTTCACACACTGCAAACCAATTTTGAATACATGATGCTGATTTCTGTCTCTCCATAAATTCATGCGCTGAGAGAGCATCACAATACATTTGAAAGACATTTCATGAGATATTACTTTGATTTAAAGTTTCAAGTTTCAAAATAACACACTAATGCTTATAAGTGTCCATTCTTTCATAGAGCATACAAGAAAAATGCAGTATTTCCTATGAACGCTATATATTAATGGTTTTCAGGCAGATAGCATTCTGTTGAAATGAGTTTCACTTAACTGTATACGTGTCTTACTCATTAAAATTTCCATAACATACTAAACCAAAAATTACATTTAATGGAAATGTCTCCATTTCTTGCTCTCTCTTGTTCTCTCTCCCACACACCCCTCTCCTCTCTCTCTGGACATCTCTCCCACTTCTCTCTCTGTCTCTGTCTCTCTATCTGTCTCTCTCTCTCTCCTACTGCAGCTTGAACATATGCCTGGAACACACAGCAGTATCTCAGTTCATGAACCTAATTCTTCCCAGGGTTTGGGTTGCAAACCAAATCATATGAGAACCAAATGAAATGGTTATTGAGTTCAGTGTTGACGTGAGAGGGAAATAGGATTCTGCATTCATTCAGCTCATCTTGTGAGCAGAATCCTGGAAAGAATTAACTTTGTGAACTGTGGTCCTACTGTATTTGCTACATACAGTCATTCTATGAAATCCCCAACTCTCAATTTTTTTACATCATCAAACCAGTTTCTATGCCTACTAAGCTTTAGCTTTGGGGAATGAAGGCATTCCTAGTTATGCACTTACAATAATTTCATTATTCCTATGTAGTTACAATTTGCTCCATATCAAAATGTGTTTTATTTATTATGATTCTGAATTAAAATATTTCTTAGGAAAATCTAATAAGGAAAGTATTCATTGTTTAGGTACCTAAGAGCACTGCTATAAAGCAATACAAACTGTATCCAGGGGTGAGGAATCCCAGGACATAGGTTTCTGGACATCTAGTACATCGAAACAAATGATGACAAAGCGGAAAGATGGGGTTAGAAAGTTACACTGATAATATAAACCTAAGTTTAGCAGTTTTATCGAACTCAGGACCCTGCGCTTGCTAGGTAGGCGCTTATTCCACTGAGCTGTATCCCCAGCCCCAAGTTTAGCAGTATTTAGGATTCCAAGGATGACAGAGTTCAAATCAGGCTTTTTTTGCAGGTAGCCATGTAAGTTTGAAGTGGGTACAATGTTTTTAAAATGATGCCTCATCTTGACCTTATTTTAGGAAGAAGGTCATACCGAGAAAATTTACTTTGATAAGAATTATAAGTTAGAAAAATTAATATAACTTATATGAGAATTTATTGTAATGATTTACTTTATTGGAAATAGCATATCATCTCTCAAGTGACCAATAAATATAAATCAATCTTAGAGGGACAGTGGCAGGTAGGAAGATGCTAATTCTACACATAGAGATCTCTGTCTCCAGCTGTGTGACCATCACAGACACTTTGGTTTCTCAACTTTATGAACAAAAAATCTCTTTCATTTAAAGGAGACTTCTGGTGTCAACACTCCATGTGGATATTTTGAAGGACTAAGCCTGGATTTCAGTTCTGACATCCCTCAATTAGTACTTATTTATACATATTTCCTAATGGAAGTTTATACTTTAATCTTTATTTCAGACTAAAAGCTCTCAAATACATTTCACTCTCAAGACCTCTTCTACATTTTCTGCCTCTTGCATTTTTTCTGTCAACCACTTCACTCAGAAAGCTGTGGGTGTTTGTCACTGAGCTTTTCTTTTAACTCAGTATTAGTTTTCAGTTGATGTACTAACGTACAACAAACTTAGTGGTTTAATGCTGTACCCTATTATCTTGCAGCCTAAGGGACAGAAATCCAAAACACTGGACTGATCTACAGTCAAATTCTGTGGGATTGCATGTCTTCCTGGAGACTCTCAAGAGGAATCAGTTTCTTGTTCTTTCCAGCAACTGGAAGCCACTGCAATCTTTGGTGTGTCGCATCCTTGTTCCATTACCAAAGCCTTCAAAGGTGGGTTAAATTCTTTCCATAGTGGCATTTCTGTTCTCGTTCTTACATCTCTCTTCCTCTCTTAGGACCTTTACCTCTTTTGGTAGATTGGAACTGGCCAGATATCCACCCTGTCTTATGGTGAGCTATGTCTCAGCTTTACTTGCATCTGCAATATTAATTACTCTTTTTCTACACTGCATCATATTTTCATAGGTCCCAGTGAGTAAGTCATGTACATCTTTTTTTGGGGGTGGAGAAGACCATACACCATTCCTCTTTGTGCAACCCTTCATCAACAGGTCACAGTCTCCAGATCACAAAGCTTTATGAAACACTAATGTTTTATCTTCAAAATGAGTTCTTTGCATAAGAGCTTGTGATTCATTTTATCTTCTACTCAGTATTTTTTTAATTTTTGTAATGTATAATCTTATTTCCTTCCTTGGAAATTAAGAGAATATTTCTAATTGCTGTAACCCTAATTATATCTGTCTGAATGTTTCTGTTTATGCAAAATTCCTGGTGAAATTCCACTTGCCAAGGCGATGGTGTTAGGAGGTGTACCCATTTGAAGGGCACCCCTGAAAGGTGTCCCATTTTGAGGACACGATAAGAAACTGAGAATCTGCAGCACAGAATAGGATCTCACCAGAATCTGCATGTATTGCCACTCTAATTTTGAACTTTCTAACTTCTAGAATCATGAGGAAAAATTTCTATTATATATATATATGTGTGGGATGTGTGTGTGTGTGTGTGTGTGTGTGTGTGTGTGTGTATATATATACCTTACAGATAATAACATTCAGTTATAGCAGCCCTAATGAAATAAGATGGTCTCATAAAAGTAATATATTTTTAATCTTTCTACAGATTAACTATTACTGTTTGGATAAATGATTTACAAAGCCCTCTTTTGTCCATAAATAATGTGAAGCATAGCATTATAAAATAAGTAATCACAGTTGAGTTAGATTGTGCTAATTCTAAAAATTAAATATCAACAACCAACTTTGAAAATACCCTGCGTATATAGTCATGCAGCCTATAATGATGTATTTTTAAAATTAATTTTATTGCTACACTTTAGATATATAATTATCACACTCAGCACAGGGAATTTGTAGCTGCATATAACATAAGTTAATTGGTCATTTTCCCCCAGCCCCCTTTCCTCCCTTCAACCGCTCTTCCCTGCCTTACTTACAAAAGCTTTTGATGTATGTACCAACAACAGATTGCATATTCCATACTGTCTCCTAACATCATGTGGCCTAGTGACAGCCCAGCCATCTTACCTTGTCCGAATACAGTGATGGCAAACCTATGGCACGCCTGCTGTAGCAAGCAGACACGCAGAGCCATACTTGTTGGTACATGAACCAAGTTATCCTACCCAAGGTTTGACAAATTATAGGCATGCACGTGATAGCCAAAATCACATTAAAAGCACATCAAATGCAAACTTTTACCTTTCAGATAAAAAGCAGTCCCTACCATTGAAACCTCGATTATTATGTTTTACTTTTAAGACAAAAGATGTCAATGTATGAGTTGTTTTTCTAAACCAAACTCTCAACATTCAGGTTTAAATGCAGTGTTGCCACTTCGTGCTACCTAAGTGGGTCCGGATTGTCATTTGGGCAGTTATCTCTAGAAGGTTCGCCATCTCTGTCCTAGTACAATATCAGGAACTTCACACAGCAACAGAATTGCCTAGTGGGACGTTTCTCAGTATGTATCATCATCATGAAGTTGTCTCCTAACATTATGCACGTGATAGCCAAAATCACATTAAAAGCACATCAGATGCAAATGCACATCATATCAAATCAAATGCACATCAATATGGAGACATATTTCTCAGGATGTATCATCATCATGATTATAATTAAAATTTGATTTGAATAAAATAATTTCTCCTCAGTGGTATATAGATTTGAAATATCCATGAGTGACTCTCTTAAGCCAGAATAATGACAAAAGATAATGTTATCTTTCTTGTGGCAGATAAAATCTTGAATATTTTGGTGATACTAGAGAACACAATTTTTTAAATGCATTTTTCAAACTTTTAAAAAAATCTTATATTAACTACATGTATTATATTTGACAATATTACTTAATATCAAAAATCAGATTACCAGAAATAGCCTCTCTCCGGGAATTGTATTTAAAGAGATAATTTAGCTGCTACAGTGAAAAATATCCAATTATTACAAAATATTATGACTGCCTGGGAGGCAGTAACATGACAAAAATTTTAAAAATACACTTAAAAAACCTTTAACATATTTTTTGCAAGTTCCTACAAGCCGAAACATATTCAGAATATTCTCTAACCTAAAATATTTTAATAGCAATAAAACTTTTCTGGATTTTTGTAATTTATTTTTGAAAAAGGCTTTCACTGTGCAGTTCAGTCTAGCCTTGAACAAGCTTTGTAGCCAAGGCTGACCTTGCACTCACAAAGATCCTCCTGTCTCAGCCTCCTGAGTACTGGGATTACAGGGGTACACCAACAATATTTTGTAATGTTAAGTAATTTGTTCTTTAAATACTGTTGACATTGAGTTATTTTTAATTAAAAAATGTAATCTTGTTGGAGGGCTATGTTTTAGTCTGAGAAGAATGACTGCTCCATTCTCTTATCTCATGGGTGTTAATGTTGGGATTCCTGCTATTTCCTAAAACTAGATTAGTTTGGACTGTGTCTGCTTTTATGGTGTCATAACTGAAACATGGTTACATTTCTAGAATGACTTTTTATCAGATATAATAGAAAAATTCATTTTGTGCTCAATAGCTCTCTCCTTAACCTGGAAACAATGTTTTGGATGTTATAATTTTTAGGTGAGAAGTAATAATTATATTCATTTTAAAGAGGAAGTAAAAAGCCTTTTATTTTACATTTAAAATTACCTAACAGACATTGTCCTCCTCAGAAATAATGATAACATAATATTGTTTTACAGTAAAGTAAATATACCTTATATAGGAACATATTTTTAAAGTACTTTCAACAAAATTTCTAGTTCACTTCAGCTAGTGTCCAATGTCATCGATAGTTCTTCAGCAACTGGTACTAAATATTGTTTACAACATCAAGTTGGCATGAACTAGAATTACTCCACTGAAGAGTTTCCAAGATTGAAATTCAAATATATGATATATGATATAAACTTCTGTAGTACGTATTATTTTTGATTACTAAGATAAATGGGACATCCATGAATCCAGTGAAGAAGCAAACACAGCACACAAATGTATAGTGATAAGATTTGAGATTTCTAGAAGGGGAATAGGTGGATTAAATGGAATTTCTACTTTCAGTATTTGAGGAATCTCCATACTGGTTTCCATAGTGTTTGTATCAGTTTACACTCCCTCAGGCAGTGTAGAAGGGTTCCTACCTCCTAATTGCTTTTTTCAGAATTTGTTATTTTTTTAATTTCACGATGGCATCTATCCTTCCTGGAGTGAGATGAAATCTCAGTGTTGTTTTATTTTGCATTTCTCGGATGGCCAGAGTGTTAAACATTTTTTCATGTATTTATTGTCCGTCTGTATTTTTTCAACCAAGAAGTGTCCATTCATTTCAGATGCACTTTTTATGATTGGGTCTTTAAATATGGGATGCCTAATGTTGTTCAGTTCATTTTATGTTCTAAAATATTTTTTTAATTGTGCATTAGCTGGTAAAAAAGAAATTTCCCATTACGTAGGTTTTCTCTTCGTTATGTTAGTGACATCCTTTACCACTCAGAAGTTTTAAAATTTATGTGATCCCATTTGTTGATTCTTGTATGTTACTTGTATGGCCAGGGTTTTGTTCAGAAAGTCTATTCCTATACCCATGTCTTCAAGAGTTTTATGTATTTTTGCTTTCATCAGTTTAAGTATTTCTGTTCTAATGTTTAGATTTTTGATCCATTTGATTTTAGTTTAGTGCATGGTGAGAAATACAGGAGGAGTTTGAATATTCAGAGCGTAAATATATAGTTTTTCTCTGTACCATTTGTTAAGAAGTTGTCTTTCCTCAAGCAAAGGAATTTGGACCCTTTTGTTGAACGAAGCACAGCCCCGTGCAGCTATGGTTGTCCCTGTATCTTCTATCTTCTCCATGGATCTCCAAGTCTGCTTTTGCTTTGCTTTGTTTTTCCAAAGACCCTGCTATTCTGGTCCCTATAACTTTATACTACAGGTTAAGTCTGGGATGTTGATGCCCCTACTTTGCTCTTGCAGCCCAGAATTGCTTTTACTGTTCTCTTCTAGTTTCACATAACTTTTAGGGTCGCTTTCTCCATAAGGAATAGTACTGATATTCAGATTGGGACTCCATTAAATCTACATAACAGTTTCAGAAGTATGACCATTGTGATTATGTTGACTCTGCCTGTCCAGGAAGAGGGGATATCTTTCCATTTTCCGGTATCCTTTGGCATGTCCTTTTTTGGAGTAATATAGTTTTCATATTAGAGATCTTTCACATATTTGGTTAGATTAATTCCTCTGTATTTCATTTTTTTGATGCTGTTGGGAAGGGCACTATTTTCCTAATTAAACTCTCAGTGAATTCATACCTGTTAATATAAACAATATGAAATAATATGCCCAAAATGTGCATAATTCTTAGGACATGTTATCAATTAATTTGTAATTTGTAGGTTTATTTATAAGGTAAAAAATGAGAAAAAAGAGAAGTTTGGGAACTTATATAGAAACACTAAAATGACATACATTAAAACAATCATTATCACAGTATTATTTATGATCAATTAGTATTTATATATAAAATAGTATTAATCTATTTACTTTGTTCTTAATTCTTAGAAGTAGTGGGCATGTTTGCTATGTGTAATTTTTTAAAAATATATGATTATTATTAACAGTGTAATAATGCGTTCATTTGTCACTGATAGATGCCTGTATGCTATTTTGGTGATTGTTGGTTATAGTTTGTCAAAAACAAAATTACTGTTTTTTAAAAGGTGAGACAAAAGTGTCAGAGAGTGCAAACATGAAATAGGATGTGCTCTAATGGTGTCCAAGGATTGTCCATCATTTTGTACTAAAAACAGCACAAAAAGCCCATGAGGACTCAGAAACTAAGGTGACATTTCCCAAATAAAACTGAGAGCCCTGACACCTGGAATAAACCAAGTAAGAACAGTTTAAAACAACAAAATCTGGTAAAAAGTGTACAGCAAAATTATAGCTGCCAGGAAATAGAGATGTTATGGCAGATACATGTGAGCTGTAATTATGATCTGACCAAAATAGAAATATTCCCAATATACAAAAATAAGAGACATTTATGTCACACTTGTCAGATCAAATCAGCCTTTCTAAAAAATAGCAAAAAGGTATTTTAAAAGTTTCTTTGCAAATTCCTTATTACTAAATATAATTCAATGCATTTAAACATCTTTTAAAGCTAGGAGAGCAATTACACATTGGAAAAAGGGGTCATATTAAAAATGATTTGAAGTGGAATAATGCCACCCCACACCTCAGGGAATGTGTTGCTATTTTAGATGCCTGGGGCAGGAGCACTGCTATTTTAGACTCCACAAAAGGCAAAAGTAAGGTCACCGCATAGAAAAAAATGAAAAGACAAACTCTGTGATACCTGCATTTCCATGGTCATGGGACGGTAAGCAGGGCAGCCGGTAGCTATGGCAGTGGAACCAATCAAACATGTACATCTGATTAATTTTGATGTGTGAGAAGGGATTGGACCTCCTGAGGAGAGAAGTCATGAATTCCATAATGAGACCAAAATTGGAACAAATATAGCTACAGCCCTGAGAATGTTTGCTATGAAAATGCTGCCCTCACCAAAAAATATCCTTTCCATTACACTTTGGCATCTATTTAAAATTCACAGAATTGGTAGACTCCATTCTGCAAAGCATCTCTTACATAACCCGAGAGACATTCTATTATAAAAATAAAATACAAAAATACAAAAAATAAAAAAATACCAATTTTTAAAGTTCTACCTCCAAGTTTATGTTCATGATTACTATTACTTCACCACTTACAATGGTGAGTTGTTATCCACTGGTATAAAGTTAACATTTACTGAACATCTTGTTGGCTTTAAACACATTCTATTTGGGCTATGAATAAAACCATCTAAGTGATTAAGATTTTGAGGTCCATATTGCTTATTGAAAATTTAAAAATGGATAGATAACCATGTAAAATCAGAGAACTAATAAGATTAAATTATGAAAGATGTTCTTGATTCCTCAGGAAATTTTGCTCTAGCTGCAGCTTCTGCAGACAGGTGCAGATGACCTGACACAATTTTAAAATGCTGTGTTTGCTTAATTTCTCAGTATTGCTTACCTGGCATTTCTATGTTTACCCACCGTCAGGAGTACTCAGTCCAGCACAGGGCCTTCAGGCTGAGTGTCTACAGTTCTACAAGGAAGACCATATTGTGTCCTGGGGACTCATAGGCAGCAAGTACAACAACCGTTTTTTGTAGCTTTTGAGTCTAGTCACAAAGATATTGGTTAATGTGGACAACGGATGCAACAGGAAGAACCCTGTTTCACCCTGCCATGTGTGAGCCTTGATTTTGCACCCTTAGCACGATGCCTTAGGTTTAACAGTGCTGGAACGAAGGGAGAGAGTGAAGATAAAGAAGTTAGCTTCAGTCTCCAACTTGTTTGCTGAGTCCATCAGCAAGTTAAAGTCATGTTATTCTTCTGGATTTCACCTAACCATTGATGAGATGCTAGTGCCATCTCAAGGAAGTTGCAGTTTTAGAATGTTTACGCCTAACAACTCCACTAAATATGGCATAAAGATGCAGATCTCAGCTGTTGCTATAACTCTTTATATGCTGAGTACAGAAATATATGCTGGTGCTAAGAAGAGCTAATTCGACCAAACACAGCTTATCCAATCCTACAAGAGCTGTTCTTAAGCTTGTGGAATAAATTGAAAGTACTAAAAGAAATATTACCAGTGATAGTTGGTATAGCTCAGTGGAACTTCTTGATGAATTTAAAAAGAGGAAAATTGACATATGTAGACATTTTGAAAAAAAAATATGAGGGCTATCCACCTGGAATTTTACCAAATGGAAAATGAACTGTTCACTTGTCAATGTTTGAATTTCTTCTATTATCACATCAGTTTCACTTGTGTCAAAAAAGGTAAAAATGTCATATTAATCCCAAGTATCCACTGCAGTGAGTCTGTTGACAGGGAAAACAAAAAGCGTGAAATTATTCACTTTTATAATGAAACAAAGTCTAAAGTTGTCAAGTTAGGTAGAAAATGGGCATTATATTTGAAATCTGGGAGAACTGACTGCAGCCAATGGTGATATTTTATGGCAGTTTAACTGTTGCAACTATTAACTCACATGTGCCAGTTTGCACAGAGAGAGGAAATGACAGAACACTTTGATTTTATTAATACCTTTGGGATCCAGATAATTGAGGAAAATCTGCATTCCAAAATATCTACAAAGAAGTGCCCTTTCAAGTATGGTACCTTATATCAGAAATCTTGGGACAGGGCACAATTGCATTTCTTTATCTAAGTTAAGTGTCCTTTGTGGTCTGAGGCAAAGTTATGAAGATGTTTGAGACTTTGGGTCCCAGTGGAGATGCTGGAGTTGTGTCAGGGCTGCATGCCACGTTCCTAGTGATCAGAGAGTGGAACTAAAGCCCAGCACAGGAAACGGGCTCTGTGTCTTCCATACAGCGCCCAGCACTGTTGACCATGAGTGGATATTTTATAAACTAAGCTGCGTTCCCTGCCAAAAGGGCAGGCTGGGTGCCAAGATCAGGGTGTCTCAGATGTGCTGTGTGTTAGATGTTTTGCAAATATACATCTAATAAAATTGCTCCACTGACTCACGAACTCCATTTTAAACCTATAGTCCAACCTAACTGTTTATGCAGAAGCAATGACCTTAGAAGATATTCTGAAAGTGACAGTAAGATTGTTTTCATTTCAGTTTCAGCAGAAAAAAAAAGTGCTTTATAAACATAAGGAGGCCGTGTGGTGGCTCAAACCTGGCCACACAGTTTAGGGTCCATAAAGCAACAGTTGCTTTCTTTCCTTCATGAGATGATATAATTACTTTAGCACACATAGTAAATTGTTACTAAGTTTTTGAAAAGATAATATGTGTAAATAATTGGATATTTATGTGAGGAAGAAAGTTACAAATCTTCAACCTCTGCCACATTTTATATATAGCCATTAAGTTGGAGTAAAAGATATAATTACTTGGAAAACATGACAGTACATAAATCAAATCTTAGTAGGTCTTTCCCTAAAATTACAAGGAAAATGACAGGAAATGTAGATATGCCTAACTGTGGGACAAAAAGTGAAATTTCAAACATGGTTTTAAAACAGTACTTCTACATATGTTGAGTGATATAAGTGCTATGATTATTTTTGAGAGATTTTTTGACAGAAACTAAAAATGCTAACACCAAGGAAATTTTACTAAGGAAATATACTAAAACCAAAAGAAAAATTCAATAGGTAGAACTAAAGGATTGTATGAAAAAGCCAAAGAAAGAATACAAAATGAGTAGATACAAGAAAAGACTGAATACAATATAAGGCCAAATTTAAAGCGTGTTGATGATACAAGAAATACAAGGCAAAGCCTGCCCTCAGAAGGAGCCTATAACTCTGAGCAAATAAAGAAAATCCCAAAAGATTAAACAGTAAAATATCTTGAAGATATGGTGGCTGAGAATTTTTATAACTTATGAAATAAATTACACATTTTGAAACAAGAACTACAAATTCTGTATCAGTGTGTTTACCTATCTTACTGTAGTAGAATTTCTACAAAACACTTAAAAAATTTACATTGGTCTTATGGAGAAAATTTAATATAGCATAATATCATAATTTTGAATGTAAATGTTTGGGCCAATAAGTGCATGAAAATCTATTCAACATTGCTTGTTCCCTTGAGAAAAGCAAAATAAACAACATTGAGATTCCATCTCACTCCAGAAAGAATGACTACGTTTAAGAAATCAAACAATAACAAATGCTGGCAAGACTGTGGGAAGGAAAGAAGGATTTTCCATTGCTGGTGGGAGTGTGAACTGATACAGGCACTATGAAAATCCGTATGGCGATTCCTCAATGGCTAAAAGTAGAAATTCCACTTAACCCAGCTACCCCCCTTCCAGCTATTGTCCCATAAGAGATAAAGACAGCGTGCCTCACCAATGGAGGCTTGCTCATGTGTGTGATCCACCATCCACAGCAGCTAAGTCTTGGAAATAGATTATAAATCCATCAAATGACGAATGGATAAAAATGTGACTGCTTTCACATAATGGCACACTACTGCTCTGCCAGAAACAAGGATGTATTTACATCAGTTGTAAGAAAATGAATATACTTTGAGAACATAATATTAAGTGAAGTAATTCGGAGGTGCAAGCTTAGATATCTGACTGTTTATCTTATATGAAATATACATATATTTCACATTTCTGATATATATATAGTTAATAGGAAAAAAAAAAATATATATAAATATGTAGATGCCAGATAATGGCAAAGACAAAGAAAAGAGTGTATTGTAATCCAGTGTGGATAATATATGTAACAGTGTACCTTGATTTAGTGCAATTATCATACATGTTTTATATATTCTTTGGTCTGTTGGTCTTGTTTTCAATTTCTGCACATAAAAATTAACTTTAAAAGTCTTCTAAAATAAATGAATCTGATACTGGAAAAGTTAATGGGGTAAAGGGAAAGGAAGAAAGAAGTGAATTAAAATTAATTGTGTACATGCGCCAGCCCCTACAATGGACATAATCATCGTGCACTGAAAACCTGTACTAATAAAAGTCAAAACAAAACATACATGGGAAAACACATTATGAAAACACTAATTAACTACCCAAGTTACAAAATACTAGCACTACTGCTAGAAAAGCCATAATGTTTCAACTACAGTTCCAAACCTAAGTGGTTCATGTGTTTACTAAATGAACCTGTAAAGTTGATGAAAGAAAGAGAGGTCCAGGGTGATTTATCTTGTCAATTTGAGGGCTCTCCTCAGGGGGGGTACTCTGATCAGAGATCACTGGCCTGAGTTATTTCAAGTGCATTGAAGCTAGGAAGTGAAATATCTCAGGTATCTTTGTCACTAATAAATAGGCACAAAGAGTGCCTGTACTATTCGATTTATATAAAGTTCAAAAGCAAGCAAAATAAAATACATGTTCACGGTCTGAACCACATGTGTGTTCACAGTGTGGTAAGTTATTAAGTTCCACTTTTATGTTTTTCTTTTCACGTGTTTCATGTTGAAAAGAGGTGTTTCAAGGGTAACATAAAAAAGATAAAGAAATAAAAGGAAATACTGACGGATCACATTCACCAGAAAGGTAGGACAGAAAGATATTTAGCACAAGCAAAAGATTTTATTTTGAAAAGGGTAGCGTTTCTTCTTATTTTTCCCTTTGGAGTGTGGATATCTGTTTTTAACAGGAATCTTTCAGCTCTGTCCAGCAAACATGAAGCCTAGGTAGCTGATTCATAGTGTAAATATTTTGGTCACCACGTGAAATCTAGAGCATTGTACCTCTCCCCTCTACTAGATGTCACACACTCTTACTGTGCTGTTAGAATTATGTCCTTCATCCTGTCTCTTAGCAGCTCTGCCCCGCCATGTCCTTTATCTCCGCAGTTTCTCCCTACAGGGACAGAAGAGGCGACTTTCAAAGAGTCATAGGCACATAACTTTTGTATTATCAACTTTCATAGGAGAAAAGGAAATCTGTTTTTTAAGTGGAGGCTTCTCTGATATATATTCTAACTGACTTACTTGGGTGCCGTGATGTCTCTTATTTGTGGTCCCCAAAGAGCACATGGGATTTAGGAAGAATTCACTACCTAGTGGAAAGTGGCTAGACAGATAAATGCATCTATCCCAGTCCCCATCTAGCTACCTTTCTTAAATGATTCTTATATTATCAACCAAGCTCCTTGAAAGACTTGTTGGTACCTATAAATATTTCCTTATCTCTCACTCTCCAGGTAATCTCGCCTATGCCTTCCTCCGGGCTTCAGAGAAAATTTATCACCAAATCAATCAGTGGCTCCTGGGAGATGAATTAAAAAAGGTTTTATTGTTTATATTATTATTTAACTATTTTATTCTTCTTTCCCTTTCTAAATAAATTTCATGTGATCTTCTTTACATTTATTCCTATTTCCCCTCATATCAGACATTGCCATTAGTTAAAAGCAAATAATTGCCATCCACTTAATTCATTCAAACATTCCACCTTTGGCATCTAATCAGGTTGCCCTTGTGTTTGGAATGACAGTACTTTTCATGTGGTCTTAACTAGTACCTCTTGGATTTAACTTTGATATTCATGTCAGGAATATCCCCTGAATATGGGTAAGCACATAACTTCTAAAGACCTTTGGCACACCCATAGTATGATATGCACATGCTTTATGTAGATTTTTTTTCTATCTTTCTTATTTGCACATAGCCTACTTTATCCTAGGGTCTTTACACTTTTATGCCAGTTCCCTGAAGGAGGAAATACTCGACAGCAAGCCAAGAAGGTGGCATGTTAAGAACATGTTCTGTGTTGACATCTTCAATTTCACTTCTAAAATGGGAAGCTTATTCATCTGCTGATAAGCATGTCTGTGTAAGTGAGGGAATACTCAATAAGAATTAGGACTTTGGAAGTGTTAATAAGGAACAAAACATATCCTCAGTAGGGATGGGTAGCACCTAGAAAGTTTCTAATTCCTGGGTTCTAATAAATTTTCACAGTGTTTTGGCCTCTTTTCTGGATGCTCATCACACTAAGTGGAGATGACAGGGCCAAGAGCTGAAATGACCAGAGTTAAAGTGTTAAGCGGGGGAAATAGTTGAGAGGGACCCTTGTGACACTGCTAAATCAAGCTAGAGCCCTGCGCTCCTACAAGCGTTCACTGTGTTTGTGTTAGAAAAATCTTAGGAATATAAAAATGCTTCCAAATGGTATCATCTGTTTATATATTTATTCATTCATTTATTTGTTTGTTTGTTTAGTATTCAATTCTTATTAAAATCATCAGTTTTGGCTGGGGATGTAGCTCAGGGGCACAAGCACCTGCCTGGCAAGTTCAAGTCCTGAGTTCGGTTCCCAGTACAAAAAGAAAATAAATAAAATAATTTTTTATTTTCTTAAAATTCCAGTATTTAATCTCAAATATTACTCTTTCCAGCAGTTTTTCTAAGATGTTAAAGTTTTCGATAATTGTGATATTTGAAAATTCAATGTGTTTGGAGATGTTAGTCACTTTCCCTATTTTACATTGTGCTGATTTTTTTATTATTCTCAGCTTCCTGTCTCAGTATTTGCTGATTCAGAAGTTAGTTGGTGCTTTAATTCTACTTAGATTTGTGACGGTATATGAAACACTGCGTGCAAAATCTGTCATTTGATTCTGAAACCCTGTATCAGTGTTCCTGCTTTTGCTTTTCTCTTTGTCTGTGTTGTTGACATTTTGCTATTGTTCTTCTTTTATTATTCTCTTTAAAATAAAAAAGTCGCATTCCTTTGATACACTGTTACTCATTATTTTCCATTTAATTAGATGGACTTAATCAACAGTTTCACCTAAGATGTTTTGTTAACAAAGTTTTCCTTTTTGTGCATCCATTAGAGTATGAGACATGTCCAAAACTATAGTGAACACTTAAATTATTACGGTAATATAAAAGTTGCCATCCAGTCCCCTCAAAATACTCAGATAAAAGTTAATCTTCATTATTAAATGTGTGTGCTTTTTCTTGATGATTATATTTTAGAAGGAATAAGAGAAATAATCTCTCAATATTGGTAAATCCTCACATAACTAGACTGTTGGAATTACAGGTGCGTTCTCAGACTGCTGGAGTCATTTATCCTTCTTAGACTTTTTTTTTGCTTTTTGAGATAGGATCTTGCTCTTCATTTCACTCTGGACTTGAAGTCACTTGTGGGCCAACCTATTATTGTATGCAAGCATAATATTATGAAATATTTAGCCATATGTTTAAGAATATCCTGGTATTAGTTTTATATGGTTAAATAATAAAGGCATAATTCATGTAACAGTCTTACAAAGAAATTTGGAAAATTTAAAATATTTTCTATGGAAACACCAATGACAGTTTATCCAGGAAAATTAGCTATATTCAAACTCAGTAATTTCTCCAGTTACTGGTAGTTTTAATTCTTTTTTTTTTTTTTTTTTTTTTTTTT
>PVLD010030299.1:0-17005 GCA_004027595.1 Dinomys branickii
GAATGAGTTATTAGAACGGGAATGAGTTATTAGAACGGGAATGAGTTATTAGAACAGGTTCCCAAAATACAGTGTAAAAATAGAAGAACATGGAGAACAGAAGAGCAGAGTTCAGCTATTACATCATAACATGGTCTTAAAGTCCATGCTAAAGCTGTACCTCCAAGGCTTGAGCAAGGCAGCTTTGATTTAAGGTAGTTTCTTCTTCCTCAACTTGGGGGAGTGGACTGGTCATTTCACATTTTCTTCTTGCTTTGTCACTGCTGAGCATTCTGTGCTCCTTGGGTACCTCTCTACAAGGGGTGTGGATTCTTTATTTTGTTTCTGTTTCCTGGCAGCAGCAGTGTATGACAGCGAACCTTTGCCCAACCAGGGTGAAGTGACCTGTACAGAAGGAAAGTGGTGTCAAAATTCAGAGGAGGATATTTGCTGAGAACTGGGTGGATCTAGAAAAGTTGGGAGCTTCGAAGCCAATATTGGAATGGATTCTGAAGTCATACCCTTAGGTTTGAATCTCCACTTGCCCAACTCCCAACTACAACACGTAAAACAAGTTATTGACCTTGCTAAATCTTGGTTTCCTCATCTTTAAAATGACAGTGACAAACATGTCTGGCTAATAGAATTACTCTCAGTAGTAACTGGGTTTATGTTGATAATGCACATAGGCCCAGGCACATAGTAAGTGCTATCTTAGCCACTTTTTTTTTTTTTTTTGCGGTACTGGGGATCGAACTCAGGACCCTGCGCTTGCTAGGCAAGCGCTTATTCCACTGAGCTATATCCCCAGCCCTAGTAAGTGCTATCTTAAAGTTAATTAATAACACTCTTCCACTGATACTTTGTTGAGTTTCTGGGATGAAATTCTCTATGTGTGTGTGATGTTACTTAAGATTAAACCCAGGGCCTTCAACTACATTCCCAGTCCTTTTTAATTTTTTTATTTTGGGCCATGGACATAGCTCAGTGGCACAAGTCCCTACCTGGCAAGTGGAAGATCCTGAGTTCGATTCCTGGTACCACAAATTTTTTCTTTTAAATTTTGTCACAGGGTCTCACTAAGTTACAAAGTTACCCAGGTTGGATTACAATTTGTGATCCTCCTGATTCAGCTTCCAGTAGTGCTGGGATTATAGGCATTTGCCACCATGCCTGGTCTCTAAGATGAGTCCTTATATGTGATACAGTTCTACACAGAATAGATACATTTTAATGCTAATTTCAAGTCTCCTATTAGCAGTGTCATCATTTTACAATATCAGAGTATTGTAAGGAAGCCCACAGAGAAGATGGCACAAGATGTAATTAGAAAAGAAAAGCATAGCAGAGATAGATAAGTAAGACTACTATATAGTCCAGAATGTACACTATCATGGAGGTCACTAACCACATGTGACTATCTAAATGTAAATTAATTAAAATTAAATAAAGAAATTAAGTTCCTTAGTTACACTAGCCACATTTTGAGAGCTCAATAATCACATACAGTTAACAGTATCGAATTGAACATCCCAGACCTAGTACATCTCAGTTAATGCAGAGAGTTCTATTAGACAGAGATGATTTCAATTTCCTTGGTTTCTGAGATAGAACCATTTGCCTGGTGCCATGGTGCACAGCTACAATCCCGGCAAGTTAGGGGGCTGATGACTGGGAAGGACAAGTATAAGAGCAGTCTGAATAACTTATTGAAACCCTATCTCAGAATGAAAAATAAAAAGCATTGTGGTGTAGGTTCTCTGGGCTCAAAATCCCCGATACAGCAAAGAACAACAGCAACAAGAAATAGACCCATTTCGTATCATTCAGTCTGATTCATCAGATTTTCAATATCAAGAGGCTCACAAATTCACACACTGGTATAAAATGGAAGATGATCTTGATTTTCTCAGTGATGAAAAATTTAGAAACAAAAAAATGCCAGAGAAGGATTTTAAAAGCCATTTTTGCCAATATGGCTTCCGCAAGGAATGGAAGTATTGTTGGTGGAGAGAGAAGGTCATTTGAATCTTGACAGAAGGGTCCAAGTGGATTTCCACCTGTGGCAAAAGGCTTTGGGGAACCAGGGCAGCTGAAGGCAGGAGGAAGAAACACAAGTGGAAGGGGAAGAAGAGTCTGTCAAATATGTCTGCCCACTTAGCAATGCTTTTCCTCTGCTTCAGTTCACAGGAAATAGACTGGTGATGTGTCAGGGGTTAGACGTTGAGTAACCAACAGCGCAGGCTGTGAGCAGGGCCTTCCCAAGCCATGGGGGCTGTTGATATCTTTTCCTGATGCCATACCTTTCCCCTACGCTTCATTTTCTCCAGTAACTTTTAAATTATTCTGCACTATGTACCAGAGCTTTCTGCCACTTAAGAAGAAACCCCAGCAGGGTCACACAGATAAGGCACTCAAAGGTGGGCTGAATTTTCAGAAATACACAAACGCTGAGGACTCAAATGGACTCGAGTTAAATTATAAGGAAAATTTTCTAGCATTTTCTCAAACATTACCAGACCCACTGTAGAACATTAAGCAGTCCGTTTCAACAGCGCACTCATCCCGAGACAAAGCTCGCTGTCTCTAAATGGCCCCTCCTGCCAAATGGGGTGGGGAGGGCCACCTCAGTGTGCGGAAAGCAGTAAAGTGCTTTGAGTCTGGCAAAACCCCAGCCTGTTGTGGCTCCACAGATGTTACTTTTTTAAAAAATCAGATGCATTTACCAAAGGGACAACAGCTCACAGCTCTACCAACTGCCTCGCAGCCTAGTGTGACCCTCTATCTGTACCTCCTTTTCCAGGCAGCTGCAGCTCACCTTGCAGCCCCAGCCTTCCCCTCTCTTTGTCTTTTCTACCTGAAGAGCTATTAGTCTAAGGGTAGCTTTCCGGGAAAAAGGCAGTAAATATTGTTTTCTAGAGGCAAAACCGGTCCTCACTGTGAGCAGGGAAGTGCTGCAAAAGGTGGGTCAGAAAAGGCACTGGAGTGAGAGGGAGGCAGGAGATGTGTTCTAATTCCAGCTGGCTGGGAGACTTGGGACAAAAGCCAGTTCCCTTTAGGGTTCAGATTTACTTGCCAATTAAACAAGGAAGTTAAATTCCCTCTCTGTAAAAACTCAGGAATATTTTTTATAATGAAGAGATGAGGTTGGAGGTATATAGTCTTCTTCAAAATCATCCTTCTCTAAAGCCTGAAATTGAAATAGTGTGATTTTTTAAATTATGAAATGTTTTGCTCACGAAAACAATGAAAGCATCACACGCATACACTAAAATGAGAGGTTAGTTATTATCTAAAACCTCAATCAGAATGAAATTATTCTTAGGAGATCTAGCAGCACTACTTTGATGAACCTTCCTTTTAAAGGCTCCAGGCTCAGAGAGCACTTCAGGATCGACAAGTAACAGGTAATGTTTGAATTGCCTCTGTGCCCTGCAGCTTTGTTCACAATACCCAAGGTATGAAAGCAACTTAAGTGCCCATTGTTGGATGAAAGCAGAAAGACAACGGGGTGGTATATATACCATGGAACACTGTTCAGCTTTACAGAGGGAGGAAACTGTTATTTGGGACAACTTGGATGAACCTGCAAGGCTTTATGCTAAGGGAAATAAGCCAGGCACAGAAAGACAAATACTACCTGATCTCACTCTTGTGTGGAATATCAAAATGTTGAAGTCACAATAGAGAGTAGAATGGGTAGGGTGAGGGGATATTGGTGAGGGTTCAAAGTTTCATTCAGACAGTAGGAACATGTTTCTAAAATCTATTGAATAGCAGGATGACTATATTAATAATAATACACTGCATATTTCAAATTTGCTAAGTAAGTTTCAAATGTTCTCCCACAAGAAATGATAAATATATGCAGTGTTGGATATGTTAATTAGCTTGATTTAATCATACCACAGTGTATACATATATCAAGACATCACATTGTATTTCCATGAATACATGCGGTTATGACTTATCAGTTAAACATTTTTTAAAAGTTTGAATCACCTAAATATTGAAAACGTTCTGTGTGATAAAAATCAACATAAATGAAGGCAAGGATTTTCATCTTATTTGTCTTGTGTCTAACTAACTTGATGAAGTAGAACAACCTTGGGTCTGTGACTGGAATATCAGTGTGGTAGTCCTGACTCAGGCCTTCACTGACTGCATTAGTCAAGTTTGAAACTGGGCCAGGCGTGGTAGCGCACGCCTGTAATCCCAGCATTCGGGAGGCTGAGGCAGGAGGACTGTTGTGAGTTCGAGGCCAGCCTGGGCTACAAAGTGAGCTCAAGGCCAGCCTGAACTGCATAGCCAGATCCTGTCTCAAAAAGCCAAAACAAAGAAAGAATAAGAGTGAAACTGGCTGCTGTCAATTGGCTTCTTCTCCCCAGACATGTGCTCGTGCTCACACAGCTCTTTCCGCTCCCTTGCCCTGGCTGTCCCTCAGAGATGGACCTATATGGACTACACCACCCTTGTTCTCTGGCTTTTATCTGAGTTTAACAGCACGAGGCACCAGTAGGAGACAGGAGTAGGGGAGAAGAGACAAGTGCATTTATTCCCCTTCCTCATCCCTAATTTCCCTGGCAGGATGTGATTTTGTCAGTTCCTGTGTTCCCATATCTATAGTTATAGCCCTACCAGGAGGCCCTCTCTTACAAGCCCATAAGTCTCCCCTGGTTCTGGTAATTCTACTTCCTCCCAATGCTCTTGCTGGCCCAGGCAAGAGGAGGCCCCAGTGATTGTCACCCATGCCCTGCCAGTACCCTTTGGCCTGCACACTCGATGTAAACAGTCTCTTGGTTCAGCTCTCTTTGGTTACCCTGTTGAGTGCACCATCTGTTTCCTGCCAGGATCCTGCCTGATACAAAGTCTAGCCAGTAAACAGAACCCTCTTGACGGTATAACTCAGAGCACTTTAATGAAGAGAGCTGGTTACTCAGGTAAAGAGATTGTAGAGAAGCCAAAGAGGCCACTTGGCAATTCAGAGGGCAGCAACAGCAGGAGACCACAAAAACAGAGGGAGAAAGGAGAAAGACCGTGACACAGGCAGTGAGGATTGGAGACAGCCAGTGAATGCTGGCATCAGGACAGGTCTGTCCAGAAAGGGGAAGGACACACATAGCTCCTGTGGGAGAAGCCATCTAAGACAGGCAGGGCCACCCACCCACCCCATCTCCTATCCATTCCTTCGATTGGTTGTTCCCACTCAGCCGACCCTGGAGACTTCTGAGAAAATTGCCCTACAGGGCTTGGTCCTCCTGCCATACAAAGGATATGAAAAAGCCAAGAGATGAGACCAAAAGCAAATAGGTCCAAGACCAGCACAATTTCAGTGACACTTTGGACCAGTTACTAAACAACTCTGAGTCTTTGTGTACAAAAGGAGAAGGTTAATATTTTACCTGCTTCATGGGGGTGTGCTCTGAGCCAAACTCAAATGAGCTAGAGTGTGTAGGAGTGTTTGGTAAGCTCTAAAGTAGTATATAAAATAAGATGTCTGAGTGTCCTGGAGTTTACGTGTTTGTCAGTTTCAAATACTACCCTTTTTGCTCCCCAGCAACTGCTTTTAGTGCAGTGCCTGAACTGGAGAAATGCTTTCACCAGATCCATTCTCTTGAACTGCCTAGGAGCCTGTTTTGCATGGACAGGCAATTAAAGTGTGGGCTTAGGAAATGGAATCCTTTGTTTGTGACCAGGGTCTACTGGCTACCAAATCAAGGGGACTACTGGGGGCTTGGCTCCGGTCTTGTGCAACCCAGCTGCATCCTCCCTTAGTGGTCCTCAAGCCAGGCAGCATTTAAGGAGGGGTAGCAGAGAGCCAGGTGGGAAACAGGCACATCTCTGTGTGTATGTCCCCTGGGCACTGGAGAAGCCAAAAGAAAGCCAGCTACCTGCACCAGTCCCTGCCCTGCTGGAATGTATTTGCACGACAGCTGCTACTTGAGGACAGTGGCTATTGTTTTCAGGGTCTACCTATTCTTTTTCCCTTCAGCAGAGCATTTCTCTTTAAGTCCTCTTTCTGGAAAATTCCTTTTTACCTTCTACATTTTTGGTACTATAGATTGAACCCAGGGCCTTCATACTGAGAGGTGTCTCTAAGTCACTAACTTGCCCAGGCTGGACTTGAACCTGCAGTTTCCCTGCTTTCGCCTCCCAAAGTACTAGGATTACAGGCCTGTGCCACATGGCCAAGAGCATCAAAACTATCATGCTCTTGATGGTTTTAATAGCCATCTTCAGGAGAGTTCTGAGGCTCATCATAACATAATCAGTGATTCTAGAATCTGGCTGTATTTAGAACTATGTGAGATGCTTTTAAATCCTAGTATCTAGACTATACGCTATAGACTAGTATCAGACTCTCTTGAGGTGGAATGTAGGCCCTGATAGTTTGTAAAGTTTCTCTGCTGATGCAAAAGTGCACCCAAGACTGAGAGTCACTGTTTCAGGAGTAGAATTTAACCTCCTCACAGTGAGTAATAAAGCCACACTCATTCCTATGAAAGACTACCAGAGGGAACGGTCTGTTATAGGATAAAAATCAGAATCACAAGTGGGTTGCCCAAGAGGGAGTTTGTAGGGTGATTAATGGACAAGTTGCTCTAGGGCAGGAGGTAACCACAGACCACCATGCTCTTGATCAATTGCTCAAGCTGGCCATTGACAGCCAGTCTGGGGCCAAAACTGTAGTCTTTTCCTAGTTGACCATGGGTTTGGAAGGGGACCAGGAGAAGAGATCTAACTTTGTGTTATGGAAGTTTTGAGCTGGGGGGGATTCAGTCCACCTAGCCATTATCTAAAATGAGGAGGAAGGAAATGTAGGTCTGAGAAGTGAATTGACCTTCATAAAACGCCACAGCAGGCTCCTGGCAGAACTGAAATGGACTCACAGTCCCCTTCCTGGAGATCCTGCCACGTCCTTCTCCACATACCCTCAAGTTCCTGCTAGAATTTCATTACCATTAAAAATATTGGAATGAGGGAAAGAAGAAAAAAGAAAGAAGGAAAGCAATAGATAGATAGATAGATATAGATATATAAATATATCGAAGAATAGCTGGGATAATTATATTGGTGATATCTGATGGCATATTGAAAATAATAGTTAAAGCTTAAAATTTTTTATATTTTGACCAATTTTGTATGCTTATATCTGGTAACCTGAGTAACTGATTTGAAGACAACAATATGCAATGGAACAACCATTGGTGAATTCTTATCCTCTTATCAGTGAAACTCTGTATTATCTCTAATGTTTTATTCATGATTATTTTTTTAATCTCTGTAACAGTCTGAACAATCTTCCATTCTTACATTTGCTAATCTGAGCAACATTGTTGAAAATCACAATATGTAATATAACAACCACTATTAATTCCTATCATTTTGTCTTGAAACCCTGTGTCACTTTTAATGTTCTTGCTTTGTTTATTTTTTATGTCTTTAATGTTGGTATGTTGCTATTGTTCGTTTTTTACTACTCTCTTTAAAATAAAAAATAAAAAAATATTGGAGGCTTTCTTAAATGTTGGTTCTTGTACTAGGATCCAAGTAAATCAGGCAGGATGGTGAATGATTAGGAAACATTTGTCTTCTGTGCATGAGGCCTTCACATGCTGACTTGTTTACCTGGCAAATAAACTGGAGCCTGTGATGTCACCACACAAAGATGAACATAACATGAATGGATATAAACATTCATTTATGCCTTCTCATTCTGTTTGTGAGAAACAGGTAGCATTGCATTAATTTGAGTAAGGTTCCCTATTAAAGTGTAATATGTCAGCTTGGATAATTTTTCAGCATTTGCTAGAAAGATATAACGTGTTTTGTTTGGTTGAAAATGATTATGGGAATATTGTCAAGATCACATTTATATCCATGTATATTGTGCATTGGTGCTTTTGGCAGGTAGTAGGAAATGAAGTTATGAAGACATTTTAACAGTTCCCAGGTTTTAGGGATGTTTCAGTTTCAGGAATGGGTTAATTGCTTTTATTTGTAGGATAGAAATGAGTGGATAAGGGCATAAAAGACTTTAAAATTTTGGCACTGACTAGAGTTTTGAAACCTGATTTCTCCTCCTTAGCTCCAGTAAAACTCTTGGCTTTTGTAGAGCCCAGGGTCTCTACTAGGGGGAGGCTAGGGAGGTGCCTAGGACATAAAATGTACTGGGGTGTCACTCTGGGGTGCTGAGCATGCATTTGTGCATTCTCAGAGTGAAATGGAGAATTTTGTTTTCAAAAAATGAAATTGGTAGCTTATAAGGGTTGCTTTAAATGTCAGGAAGTGACACCAGTTGTATATAGAAACATCCATGAAGGACGGTTTTGGTGTCCAAAAAAAGGTGAAGAGAGTGAAAATAAAGTGTAAGAGTTCAAGTAAGAAGAGGCCATGATTAGGGCTGAGTATGGAATCTTAGTAGTAGCACATATGCTTATCATGCACGAAGCCCTGAGCTCAATCCCAAGCATAAAGAAATAAATAGATAAATAAAACACATGGAACAGAATGAAAATTACAATACCACATACTAAAATGTGTGTGACAGAGCTAGAAATAGTAGCTCATGCCTTCAATCCCAGCATTCCATGAGGCTGAAGCAGAAGGATCAAGCCCATCGTCGGTAATTTAGCAACTTGTGGAGATCCTGTCTCAAAATAAAAATTACAAAAGGAATGAAAGGAATAGGGTGTATCTCAATGTGAAGGCCCTGCGTTCAATTCCTAGTACCACAAAAAATAAAGATAAAATAAAATGTGTGTAATAGCGCTAGGGATGTAGCTCAGTGACACAGCACTTACCTAGTATGCATGAGGCCCTAGGTTTAATTCCCAACACTGCAAAACATATTTTTAAGAAGGTATGGTTTAGCTGGGCATGGTGGTACATGCCTGTAATCCCAGCATTCGGGAGGCTGACGTAGGAGGATCGTTGCAAGTTCGAGACCAGCCTGGGCTACAAAGTGAGCTCAAGGCCAGCCTGAACTGCATAGCGAGACCCTGTCTCAGAAAGACAGAATAAAAGGACGTGGTCTATTAAAATTCAAACTTTCAAAAAGAATTCACCATGAGAGTGTAAGGAGCATTGTTTTTCTAGTGCTCACGTATCAGAGTGTCCAGGAAGATTTACTGCTAACTTCCAGTTTTCCAGAGTTTCTAACACAGTCAGTCTGGACCCGCCAAAGAATTTACATTTCTCAAAGAAGCAGCCAGGTACTGCTTCTGGCTCAGGGAACACAGTTTGTGGACTGCTGTTCTTCAGCAATGTCTCTTCAACTGGGGTGGCTGGCTTAGACTCTAAGAATGTTCTAAAACATACCTGAGATTGATTTTTTTTATTTGGTACAGTAAGGTAACAGATACTGAGGCAACCATCTGTGAAAGAAAAGTTTATTACTCACAGTTCCCAAGAGGGGGTGGCATGTTCGGCTAAACAGGGTTGTACAGGGAAATACCAGTCAGTAAAGAGGCAGACAGAGTGAGAGAGAGCAGTGAGCACAAGCCCTCACTGGGAGGAGGGGTGGCCAAGGCAAGGGAAGCAGTGAAAGCTTGGCTAGTTAGGACAATTTCAGTGGCTCAGAAATATAAGGGTAGTCCCTTACTGTCCAGTAGCTGACTCTGGGGTGACTCAGGGTAGAGGTAATATTGGCTTGGTGTATAAGACCTAGATAAAGCAGCAATGGGTGGGTTGCTCTTCTGGGACCTGGATTGGTTTGTTTGCATGTGAAAAGTGCACTGGAAGACAGGTTACTGCTCTCTAAGAATTAGCCAGCCCTGGGGTGAGGCGGGGGTAGTGTCTCCAGGATTAACAAGATGTCAGAGCCAATCAAATACCAAAATAAATAAATAAAAGCACAATGAATACAAAGAATTTTTTATTTAGTCTTTATTGTAATACTAATCTTCATTTTTAAATACTAGTTGTAAAGACCAAATCCTTCTCTGGTAATAATTTCCAATTTAATGTTAGTTTAATAAATTGAGACTAGTTTGTGAAGTCATTATCTCTAAAATTGTAAACCAAAGATACTTGGAAATCCAAAAACATGTCTGTATGAGTCCCAGAGACTTTTTAAACCATTAATAATAACTTGGAAAAACATATTATACTGACACTCATATTAATGGTATTAATCTATTTTAATTATATCAGTACCCTTGAGTTGATAAAGAGTAAACATAATCTATTATTTTTTAAAAGCTATCCTCTGCTAAATAATACGTATAACTTCAGAAATAAAAAAAAGTACCACATTGTTCTCCCTACCAAATCATTTGTCATTCATCTATTGACAAGTTAAATATACCAGACTCTGTGTATGTATATGAATAGGCGCATGTGCATGAGTATGTGCGTGGATATGTGGAGTATGAGTATGTGCATGTTCATGTGTATGTGTGTGCATGAGTATATGTGTATGTGTATGAGTATGTATAGAATTATGTGCATATGTATGAGTATGTATATGTGTGTGTGTGTGGGTGTTAACACAAAGGGTTCTGAGATACTTAGTATGACTTTCAGAAATGCTTATGTCAGTCTCTTATTTGATTCAAGAGTCATAATTTTATCTGGGTGGTTGTATGGTGGGAGAGGTGCTTTTCATTGTGTCTCATGACAAGACAAAAGGGGAAGTTTGTTTTTCTCTTCAGAGAATTGGTGTACCTGGAGGATAAAAGTAGCATTATTTTTATCAGTTCAATACACATGGTCACTACTCACTGAGCAGGTGACTATTTACAAAGTTGCATTTGGCATCAGCTCCTCAGTATTTGAAGGTTTTTCTGAAAGAGCACCTTCCTTCTCAACTTTATTCAGATCACAGAAGCTGAGGTTTCAGTGATAACTTGAAATCTTTTCTGGGGCTGAAAAGTATACAGAATTCCCCAACAGAACCATAATAAAGTCGGGAAATTACTTCTGCCAGGGGTAGAGTTTTCATGAGGGACTTAAAAAGCATTAAGTGTGTGTTTAGCTGGATATAAGGGAAGCCATGCACACTTGGCAAAATAGAGCGATACACAATAAAACATTTCATGGCCCACAAACTATCCATTACTAATTTGGATAACTGGAGCACAGAGTTTATTTTCCGTCTATCCATTTGCTTGTCTGTGTGTGTGTGTGTGTGTGTATATATATATATATATATATATATATATATATATATATATCTGTATGTATGCACCTATCTATCTATCTATCTATCTTTCTATCCATGTCTGTCTATCCATGTATCTATCCAGAGGTATTAGGGGCTGAATTACTCAGGGCCTTTGCACTGAGCTATGTCCCCAGTCCATTTTTTAAAAATTTTGAGATAAGACATTGTAAATTGCTAAGTTGCTCAAGCTGCACTCTATGTTGCCTAGGTTGGGTTTAAACTTGCAATCCTCCTGCCTCAACCTCCCAGAATGCTGAGATGGCAGTATTTTTTTACTTTTTTCTTGAAAACCTATGGCCTGCCAAGACACATCTGCTCTACCTTTAGTATTCCTTTCCTCCCCCTTTATTTTCCTGACTCCTACAATATGTTCTTGCTGTTTCTTTTCATTATCAATCAATAAACATTTAGATAGATACTTATATTGGCTAAATATTTATTAATATTTCTTAGCTCATATGGGTAGGAAACAAAGAATCATAATTTCTAGTCTCTGAGCATTAGGTGAAATCTTGCAGTATAGGGTACAGACTCTGCTTTTTCAATTGCTGTGAAGCATGGTTTTCTGAAGATTGTAATTATTAGCAAAAGCATCAGCCAGAAGCCTGCCTGGGGCAACCCCACAAGGTGGAAAAGCTGCAAACACTGGCTCCAGTGACAGAATGTGGAGACACACGTGGAGGGTCACAGAAGCCATAAGGTTATATTCCCAGGAGGAAGTTCTGGAATCAGGAGCAGAAGCACAGAGGAGTCATTCAGAAATGAATAAAGCATTTGCTTTTGCTCTCAGCTGAAAAGAGAAAAGGAAACTGGAGAGAATTTACAGAGGTTGAGTCAGATATGCAGCTTTTATAGGTTAGATGTTGAAACTTAGATGTATAGAAATTGTCCATATACTGGCACGTACATGTGCCAATAACGTGCCAAGTGCTTTACATACATTATCCTATTTAATCCTTTTAACAACCTCATGGACTAGCTATTAATATGGCCATTTCATGTTTGAGGAAGTCTCCCAAAGTCATATAGTTAGAAAATGGTGCTAGGATTTGCATCAAGGTCTATGATCCCAGAGCCCATACACTTTCCTTCCTATCTTGCTGGTGACCCACTTACAGACTGATGGGGCCATGCTGCAGGTATTTATGTGTGTCTCACAAGCCAGAGGCTATGCTCTTACATCAACGTACATATCATCTTTCAGAGAAGTTTTGTGTGCGCATGAATGTTTTATTATTGTTGTTATTGTTCTGGCTGTGAAGGAACATGTCTTTAGAATTTCAAATCATGCATGACTCATTTCCTGATATATGCTGTCACAGTGATTTCCTTTATGAAAATATTGAATGCAGCTTCTGGAAATAAGAAAGACTTGCTCTGCATGAACTGTAGAATAACGCTTAAGCTAAAAAAAAGAAGAAAAGCTGACCTTATTAACCCAGTTCCTTCCACACAAAATTCCCACAAAATGTCAGAATCCCACAGGATTTCACTCACATGGCAAATCCTAGTGCAATGCTTTGAACAAAACCATCTAATTCAATAACATTCCAGGCAGCTATTGACAGCACCTTCTGGGTAGAGCACTTTCTTGACCAGTTAGTAATTAGGTGTAAAGCTGTAAAAGTCTCCTGGTAAATAGGAGGAGAATCTTAAATTCAATGTTGCACAGCCACAAGGATGTAATATGCACAGTTTCATTCAAGAAATAAACTAGACATGCAGAGATGGCATACATGCTGCCACCACCAAGCTGCTCCTCTGAGAGATATCTGGGAAGAATACAATGCTTCCTTCGCAGACCAGAAGCAAGGTAAACCTTTTTCCATGGTGGGCACCTATTAAAGTGAAATCCATTTGTCATCACTGGTCTAAGAACACTGTTTTTGGTAGAAAGTCACTCAAATGCATGCTGCTATTTTCCTTTACAACAATACCAAGCCCCATCTAATGGATGAAACCTTCTTTCAGGTAGTGCATATGGCCTAAAGCGTCCATTGGCATTGATCATTGGCTTCTGTTTTTATTAATTATCTTAGATATATAGGATTGTGGACCCCTCACCAGTGGGGACCACATCTCTTCATATGTCTGTTATATTGTAGTGTGTCAGTGTGAAGTGTGCATGATGCTGCTAAGATAATGTTAGGTGTTGAGCATTTGAAAGTGGGAGTAATAAAAGGGCCAGCATCAATTCAATTCACTACTACCGGAGCAAAACTTACTACTCATGGGTCAGCAGCACTGCTTTACACAGGAAAGAAATATTGAAATAGAAAATGCAATTTTAATCTCAATAAAACTACAGCTCCATCCCAGAGGAGAATTAAGGGGAACAGCTCCAGGAACTCTCTATCAGTTGCATAGTGTTGGAAAACAAGAAAGTTACCCACATGTGACAGAATTTCTCCAAGAAAGCAAGGCTCGCAGGGCATCCCTTATGGATCTCTGACAGGGAAAGAGATTTGTGAAGCTGCCCTTCTGGGTAGTTCGCTCCGAGTTTTCCTGCACTCTACCAAGTACAGCCAGAAGGCTGGATGAGAGATCGCAAAAGCTGGAACCTCTGCCTAGGGTGGGATGTCTTATAGTCTCCACCTGTCTATGGGGTTTCCTAATCACCCTCCGTTGTCTTGGCTGTCTGATTTGACATATGGACTCCACATAGTAGCACAGACACTTTTCCTTTGGGTGATCCCTCAGTTATTAGCTTATGCTCAGCAGTTTTGGGTAAGCGTTTGCTTTGCAAGTATGTTTGGTTTTTTTTTTGGCAAGGTCTTACTAAATTGTTAAGTTGCCTAGGCTGGTATCAAACTTGCAGTCTTGCTGCTTCAGCCTCTCAGAGTGCTGGGGTTACAGGCATATGCCACCATGCTCTGCTTCTGCCAGTATCTTTGGCAATAAAAAGAAACATTTGTAAGTGGAGGTGGGACAAAGAGATATTGGATAACAGGCACCAAAATGCAATCAGGAGGAATAAGGTCTAGTGATCTAGAATGCGGTGGGGTAACTATAGTTTACAACAATTTCATTTATCATAATTTGTGTCAAAATAGCTAGAAGAGTTAGAAAGTTCTCAATACAAAAAACTATAATTGTTTCTGGAGATTTCACAATATATATTGTATCAAATTGTCGTACTGTACTCCATAGCAAGTACAATTATTAGATCAATTTAAAAATAATTATATTTGTCATATATATATCATAAAGATCCTACATCATGTATATGCATTGAGTATATCTATTACTTCATATAAAATTTTTGGACTGAATATTGAAAACAGGTCTTTTGCACTGAGCTACATCCTCAACCCTTTATTTTTAATTTTCAGACATGGCCTTGCTAACTCACTAAATCACCCAAGCTTGTCCTGAATTTGTGGTCCTTCCTGCCTCAGTCTCCCAGAATGGTGGGATTATAGACATGTACCAACATGGCCAGTACACTCTAGAATCTTTATAAACAACAATCCTTCCTCAAACTATCCCTACAGCAACTCCACGCCTCATGGAGGGTCATTTCAAATTTCTATGAAGGATAAAGACCTTCAGTTAAATGAGTACGAATAAACATGGTTTTCCAAACTCTTGTCTACCTTATGTAGTGTTTTTCTTCTTTTTATTATGGGAAAAAATTTAAGTACAAGCAAGGTACAGAAAGAAATTGACAAACACTCAAGTAGGAGCAAAATACAACAAATTTATCATTTATATCAGGTTTTTTGAATACATGAGAACAATTTCTTATAGATTCAATGATGTCTTTATACTCCTTCTCCAGGACTCTTTACCTTTTTTCTTTCACCATCATGAACTTTATGAATATCTTTGAAGTTTGGATTCTTATAATTTCATTAGATATATATTCATTGTATGGTTTATGTTTGTGTGTCTACATAGTGTCTTACTATACACAGAATTGTACAAATTGCTTTATTTCCATAAAAAGAAATACATTTTTGGAAGAGCGCTGATTCATTTAGAACAGCTAAATAGTATTTTGTATATGAGTACATTCCAATGTGATGAACATTAAATTGTTACTACTTTTTGCCATCACAATAATCCTGAAGCACGTAACACATACCTTGAGCAAAAGTTTGTGCAGTATCTTAAGATGGAATTGCTAGGTGTGTATATTTTCAACCTTACCGTTAGTGCCAAACTGCTCTTACTCCATTTCTTACTTCCATTAGCAGTGTTGAGTGTTCTTACTTTTCCAGAGAGCCATCACCACCTAATACTTTCTGACTTTTAATTTTTACTGCTCCAACAGGTGTGAAATAGAATCTAATTTTGTCTATTTGCAGTTTGCTGATTACTTGTGAGGTCAGGCATCTTTTATACATTTATTGGCTACTTGTGTGCTCTCATCCATGAATTACCTGTTCATATCATTTATCCATCTTTTTCTGATTTGTTTACTGTGAATCAATATTATACAGAATCTTTATGCATTCTGGATACCAATCATATGATAGATGTGCTATAAATTCTCCCAAGTGATTGTTCAACATTTAATGTTATTTGTAATGTATTCATTACATTGACATCAAATTTCAGTGTAGTCCAGTTTATTAATATTTTTCTTTGTGAGCTGTGTTTTTTATGACCTATGCAGAGGACATGAAGGTATTCTAAGTTTTTTCTAAAAGTTTTCATGTTCTGATTTTCACAGTAATGTACATCCATTTGAAAATTTTGTTTTCTAATGGTATCAGGTAAAAATTTATTGTTTTCTGCATAGTGTTAATGAAAGGCCCTGATAGTACCCATTGGTTAGTTATAATTTCCCCAAGGCTCTATGAGGAGGTTATATCTGTATTAATTCTCATATAGCTGGTCTGGTTTTGGGTTCCATCTACTCATCTATTATAATCTGTCTATTTATTCTCATGCTATTATCAAGGGTGTGTTCAGCGTCTTTCATATCTGCTCATTGCTCCCACACAGTAATGGAGCTGTATCACCGCTCCCAAATCTGCTGGGTTTATTTTTTGTTTGTTTGTTTTCATCAGTACTGGGGATTAAACTCAGGGGCACTCTACCATTGACTTACATCTTTAACCCTTTTATGTTTTATTTTGCTGTAGAGTCTCGCTAAATTGCTCAGGCTGACCTCAAACTCATGATCCTCCTGCCTTACTCAGCCTCCTGAGTAGCTGGAATTGCAGGTGTGTGCCACAGTACCTGCCATCTGTAGTTTTTAAAATGAGCCCATCTGCAGTGAGAATTGTCTACTGTGAAAATTATAGATATCACTGTTTCTGCATCATTTCCTAAGAGGATCTATTTAGAGTTTCTGTAGCTCATGGATAATACTAGTTGAAACTCTACCATTTCATTGTTGTTGTTGTTGTTAATTTTAAATGGGAAGTTGCTGTGTGGTCTAGACTAGTTTTGAACTCAGGATGTAGCCCAGGCTGCCTGACAACTTGGCAGTCCTCCAGCCACAGCCTCCAGAATGCTGGAATTACAGTAATATTTTACCATGCCTGGCTGCTGAAGCTCTAGTTTGTGACTGTAGTTCATAATAAGTACACTGTAGCTTTAAATTCTTCTTGTTTTTAACACATTTTTTCTATTTTTCGGCCTGGGTACTTAATTTTTGATATTTTATCAAATTTTATGCAGTATATCTATCTACTTACTGTGGCTAAAAATGATTGCATTGTTTTTTAGGTCAATATCCTTCACTGGAAGTCTTTCCCCTTTCCCCCAACTATAAATTCTGTTGAGAGGATTTTTTTGTTTTGTTTTGTTTTGTTTTTTTGGGTTTTTTTTGGCGGTACTGGGGATCGAACTCAGGACCCTGCGCTTGCTAGGCAAGTGCTTATTCCACTGAGCTATATCCCCAGC